>PVHP010017536.1:5857-34386 GCA_004024765.1 Zapus hudsonius | reverse complement strand
CTCTCCACAGCCCCATTTGGCTTGCCCAGGGCTCAGGGTTGGGGAGGTTTGGGGGGGCAAGCTGGCTGGAAATTGCCTGTGGGAGCGGCTGCAGTCTCTTTGGTCTACGAGGACTCACTCTGGGCATCTGTGACTGTGGGGCTTGGACTGAGGGTGCCGCTGGGTGCTAGCATCAGGCAGGCTCACCCCATTCTAGAAAGCTTCCCAGAAGGAAGCGGCTGGAGAACGGGGTGTGGCTCAGCAGCCCAGTGCGGCCTTGGCCTTGGCTCCCATCCCCAGACTACAAACCGGCAAAAGTAACCAAGGAAGCAGGTGGGGACCTGGATGTGAGAATGTCCCCAAGCTCATTCCCTCTTCTCTTTATCTCCTCCAGGTGTTAAGTCTCCATTCCCACCTGGTGTCCTCCCATTCCTGCCTCGGCCGGCTGGGGTTCCTGGGGATGGGATTTGCTACCTGTCACAAATCACATTGCCAGGGATTTCCAACTGACCCTGTGTTCTGGCTGCTGAGGACACCTCCACCCAGGGAGCCGGCGCTCTGACAGCCGGCCTGAGGAGCAGGGCTTAGCCGCTTGTGAGCAGGTCCACACCGAGTTGTGTTCACAGTGGCTAAGTTCCGCCCCCTGGGCCCCGCCTCCTGAGCCTGCGGCCATCACCTCCGGTGGACAGGATGGACCGACAGACGGACGGACGGGCTCCCCGGGCTCTGCCTCCAGTGCCTACTGAGCTGAAACACAGTTGGTTTGATCGCACTGGCTCAGTTCAGCAGGAACAGGAGTCCAGCCCCCAGGAGCCCGGTCTGTGGGCCATGCTGGAGCAGAGGAGCCCTTGGTCCTAGGCAGCCCAGCCACACCTTGGGAGACAGTGGATTGACTGTGTGGGGGAGCTTTTATGAAAAGGAGTCCAGGTCTCAGCCCCTAGGGTCCCTCCTCTCCGGAGTCTGGTGGGGCACCCCCTCCCCCTGTACCTTCCCAGCAGCCTGTTACCCAAGAGGAAGCTGTTTTAGGCCCCCTGACCGTTACATGCCAACTCCCGGCTTCCGGAACTAGGCTGGCCCAACCTGACCTGAGCTTCTCCCAGCCCCTCAAGGCCTCTGCAGCCTTCCATTCCAGGAGGCCCACATATGCCATCCTCGTGGGCACAGAAAGGGCACAAGCAGGTCTGCTCAGGCTTGGGGCCCACATAGCTTCTGCACTTATAACTCCACCTGTTATCCCCAAATCAGTTAGGGTGATGGCTGGGGACAGACTGGTTGCTGAATGACACTCCTGAGGCCAGGCGGCCACCAGGACTCCTCCTCTCACTGCAGGCAGGGGCAGAAGGGGCGGAGCTTGTGTTGAGTGTTGTTTTCTAATTAAATAAAAGCTGCTCAGCTTCATTCCTGAAGGTCTCCTTCTTGTGACTCATGCCCCCCCCCACACAATCCTGGGCTGCTAGGATTTTCCTGTTTTCTTTTGGACAGAGCTCCATCTCTATGTAGCCCAGGTTGGCCTTGAACTCAAAGCAATCCTCCTGCCTCAGCATCCTGAGTGCTGGATTATAGATACATGCCACGATGCCCTGTGACTTCTAAGGTCTAATCCACTTGAATTCTATCCTGCCACCCTAGGCTCCAGATTTCACCTGTCCCCAACCCTGTTGTACACACTCCGAGGGAGGGCAAGGACATAGTAGTTATTCCTAAGGATTGGAGAGGGTGCCTTGGGATTGGACAGGTGACCTCAGGGGAGTGCTGGGGTTGAGGACTGAGGGTCTTACGCTAGTGACATCTGGGTACAGCCTATAGGTATAACTCAGGCCTGAGGGTTTGGGAGAGAGATTGAGGTCACCTTGTGGATGTTAGAAAGGACCTTGGCTTTGTTTTTATTTTTTTGGGGGGGTTAGGTTTGAGGCAGGGTCTCACTCTAGCCCGGCCTGCCCTGGAAGTCACAGTGATCTTACCACCTCACCCTCCCCAGTGCTGAGACTAAAGGCAGGCATGCACACCACACCTGACTAGGAACTTGGCTTTGAGGTGTGACTCAAGGGGGGGGCATCTGGGTGACTGGGGACCTTAGTGGCACTCGGGAGCTGCCCCATGTCCAAGAAATGGACCTCTGGTGGGTGAAGCAGATGCGATGACTTCCAGGTTTGCTATCCTACCATGCTTGGCCTACTTACCTGCAGAGCCAAGTTTGAGTCTCCAGTACCCACGTAAAGCCAGATGCACAAAGTGGCACAGGCGTCATGCTTCTGGAGTGCCCATTCTGTCTGCTGGCTTGCAAATCAAAATCTTGCTCCAGGACACGCCCAGCAAGGTCTGGGTCTACTCTCAAGCCCAGGTTTGGTGTCTTCCCGCTCGCTCAGCGGCACCCTGCACCTGGCTTGCGCCCCCCCCCCCCAGCTCTCCTGAAGACAGCCTGCCATTGTGGTGTCTGGAGTCGGGGTGCCCCCTAGTGGCCATCACCAGCGCCGCAAGGGCCAGGCTGGACCGGGTCAGTAAATCAAGCTTCCTTGCTTTCCTAACAGGAGTCTCAGTTTCTCATCTGTCAAAGGGGAACTACAATCCTACTGGCCTTGCAGACAGACGGAGAGGGAGGGGTTTGACCTGGCCAGGGGTATGTGTGTGTGGAGTGTGTACCCCAGTAATGATAAAGTTAAAAACAAGTGCTAGTTTTTTTTTTAAAGGAAAAGGAAATACAATATCCGGTTCAATAAATAGGAAAAAAAAGTTACAAAATGAGGCGAACCTTTTCCTTAATATACCAGAGAGAAGACAGAGGGTGACCTGGGGGTAGCTAAGGTGCTCTCCCCTCTCCCAGCCAAAGAGACAGCAGAGACGCACACAGAAACACAGTGAGATGTAGGGGAGGGGCGCCAATGGGAGACAGGAGGGTCCCTGGCTCTGTCTGTCCCCCACAGCAGGTCCCCAGACAGGAGGGTCCCAGGCTCTGCCTGTGCCCCCACAGCAGGTCCCCAGACAGGAGGGTCCCCCACAGCAGGTCTGCAGGCTGGCATAGGCCTGGCCTCATTCCTGAGTTGTGTCCAACGACTGGGGTAGCAGAGAGCTCCTCTCCTGCCCAACCTACACTGGGACCCTGGTGCCCAAGGAAATGGGGCTCTGGCTGGACAGGAGATGGGGTGAGGTATGTGGCTGAGGCCCTGAGACCTCCTAGAATCCTTCGGCGGGGTGAGGCATTGGTCCCTACAGGATAGTGGAATAGGGCCCCTGAGCAGTGGGGGAGGGAAGGAACCTAAAAGAGGAGTCCCCTAGCCACACAGGTGGTCTGAGGAGGGGCTGCACTGACTTTGAGGGCTGGTTTCTGGAAAGTTCTGCCCCTTAGTCCCTTTCCTGGAGCCCTAGTCAACTCTGCAGGTTTGGGGGAGCTGGAGCTTATCTATTGCTTGTGGGGTTCCCAAGGTGGGGGTCTTACCAGATACCTAAGCACACACCCCTTTCCAGGCTTCTAGATGGTGGTATGGCTTCAGATCCTCGAGTCTTGCACACTCGCCTACACACACCTAGGCACACACGTGGCAGGGTCCCACCTCCTGCCTCCCACCTCCTTCCCTGACTTAATACTGTAATGCCCTAGAGTCGTCCAGTGTCGAAGCCCACCGAGGAGGGCAGGTGCCGGGAAGGCAGGCTGGGGACCCAGGGCCCACGCCCGCCCCACTCAGCCGAAGCGCTCTCGCAGCAACAGCATCAGCTTCTTCTTGCCCTTGTAGGTCTGTCTGAGGCTCTCTAGGAACTGTGTGAACTGCACGTGTCCGTCTGGCGCCAGCAGGAAGGTCTCCCGGGCTTTGCCCAGAAACTCGATGAAGTCTCCGTAGTGGCGCGGGCTGATGTGCGTGAGGCGCGAGTGGCTGGTGGTGATGTAGGCGGCGACCGCAGCATCCAGCAGTTGACACAGAGGCGCCCTGTCGGTGCCCAGTGGCTTGGTGGCCCTGCGCGCCCCCAGCGGGCCCAGGCCAGGAGCGGATAGCGTCCAGCGGCGCAGGATGTCGGAAAGCATAGGGGCGCAGTGGACGCTGCGGATGATGAGAGGGACGATGGCAGAGAGCTCGTGGCGGCCCAGCGAGTGGCTGAGCGAGCAGGCCCACAGCACATCATTGACTGCGGGGTGGCTGTCCTGGTTGAAAGCAATGCTGAGCTGGGCCAAGGCCAGCGTGGCCAGCTTGTAGGCTCGCAGGGGCAGGCCCCGGTGCTCCATGTAGCGGGCCACTGTGAAGAGGTGAGCGTGGCCCAGGCCACCTGCCGCTGCATCCAGCACGATCTGGTAGGCGGCCTCGAAGGCCGCATGGTTCTTCTCGCACAAGGTCAAGGCCGGCAAGGCGCAGTTCTGAGGGTCTTTCATGGCACACTGCAGTGCCAGGGTGCGTGCGCAGGCCCAGAGTTCCTCCCGCCCTGGGGTGTCCAGCTGCAGCCGCAGTAGTGTGGCGTGTGTGGTGCCTGTCACGGCCACGATGGTGGCCGCCTCCACCGGTGTGAATAAGGAGTACCAGTTCTGCATGACGTTGATGAGCGCTTGTGGGCCTGGCAGGGTGAGAGGGATGAACTGCTCAGCAGAGTAGGCTCTGCGGAGCTCTCTTAGGATACTGCACACCCACGCCTACCCCAGAAAGGGCTGCGGCCACTCCTACCATTTCTTCATGACCCAGGGCAGAGTATTCTCCCCTTTCTTGAATGCTAGGGATAGAACCAGGGGTCTTATGCCTGCCAGGCTCTACCACCCGGTCACACTCAGTCCTTAAATTTTTCAGACAGGGCCTCCTTAGGTAGTCCAGCCTAGCCTTAAACTGAGGGTCTGTCCTCAGTTTCTCCAGTGCTGGGATCAGTTTTGGACCACCATGCCTGGCCTGGACAGAACTCTGTTACCTGGAGCTGGAGAGATGGCTCAGTGGTTAGAGGCGCTTGCTTATAAAGCGAGACAGCCCAGGCTTCGATTCCCCAGCACCCACATAAAGCCAGAGTGGTGCACGCATCTGGAGTTTGTTTGCAGTGGCAGGAGACCCTGGCATGCCCATTCTCACTCTCACCCTTTCTCTTTTTTTGTCTTTCTCTTTTCCTCTCTCAAATAAAAACTATTTTTTAAAAAAGAAAAGACATTTGTACCCATGTAAAGGAGCAGAGGTGGCTACACACTGGACGACACGAGGGACACGAAGTCCTGTTTCCTACTCCAAACTGCCTCAGCTTGGCCAGGCACCAGACCTCTGTGCACCTGCCCGGTGGTGCCTCCCGGGGGGGCCCAGAGTCAGGGAAGTCTTTCTCATCTCTAAAGCAAGACAGGTGATGGGTGTTCCCCTGGGTGCTCACCGATCTCAGTGGCACAGCTGACCAGCCAGCGCACCATCTCTCGGCGCCTCCACGTCATGGTGTTCAGTGTCATCCTCATCACCTGGGCCATGCGAGAAGGGAAACAGGGCCTCAGAGTCCCATGTGGGTGAGGAGCCCGAGGGTTCCAGAGTTAGGGTTACTCTCGATGGAGTCCAGCGGGTTGGGATGAGGTTCTACAACCCCCAGTAAGGTTTCCTCCTGAGTGCTGGGATTAAGGTGTGCATTATCACACCTGGCTACGCAGATTGTTCTCTCCATCCCCAAAGCAAAGCTCCCCTTCTAGAGCCACCCTGTGGGTCCAGCCTCAATCAACTCCAGACATGCCCGCCAGTCCTGAGGCTTCACCCTTGCGCCTGTTTCTGTGAACTCCCAGCTCTGCACTTCTCCAGGGCCGGCCAGGGCCAATGCAACTCCTTCTGGAGGCTGTTGGCCTGTTCTGTGAGGAAGGACCCATCTTGTCCCCAAGTTCCCCTGAACTGCTTTTTAGGTTTGTTATTTTTTTTCAAGGCAGGGTCTCCCTCTAGCCCAGGCTGACCTGGAATTCACTATGCAGTCTCAGGCTGGCCTTGAACTCAAGGCAATCCTTCTAGCTCTGCCTCCTGAGTGCTGGGATCAAACACAGGACCCTGGATTGTGTGGCAGGTGCTTTGCCCTTGGAGTTATCTCCCCAGCTCCATTTGGACTTTTTTTTTTTTTTAAGACAAGGTCTTGCTCTGCAGCCCAGGTTGGACTCAAACTCAGATCTTCTTGCCTCAGCCTCCCAGATGTGGGGATGACAGGCCTGGGTCACCACATCAGGCCATGTTTCTTGTGCTTTTATTGAATCTCTGGAACTTTCTAAGGCCCCACATACTTGTCCAGCCCCACAGACCCTATCCCTACAGGACACCCATACCCTGTTGTAGGCTGCATTCATGCTGACCTCAAATATATATGTCCTTGAAGGATCATCTCTTGCCTGTCCCTGGGCAGGACCCAGATACTCAGCTGCAGATCTTGTGGATAGGAACATTGGGCATCCCTCTAGGCAGCCTTCTCCTTCATGCGTTGACCCCCAAATTTTCCTTATTGACCCCTCAGTCCCATTCATGGTCCTTTGTAGCATGAAGGAGCAGCTCCCAACTCTCCACCTTCTCTCTCAGCACTGAGTTGACACTTGGTCCTGGCGCACACAGAAGTACGAGCACTAAAACTGGTCCACACTGCCTCCTCCACTGCCCACCCCCTCATAGATCTCAGGCTGGCATTAAACTCACCATGTGGCCTTGAACTTCTCATCCTCTTGCTTCTCCCTCCCCAGCACAGCTTTAGTTAGTGTTGGGGATCAACTCAGGCTTCCTGAATGCCAGGAAAACACTATACTCCATCCCCAGCCCCTCCTCTACTCCCCCCTAGTGGCTCATCCAACAGCTTACAGGCCTAGCCCTCCCAAGCAGGGAGCCTCTCCATCCTCAAGCACAACCCTGGTCCCCTCCCAGTCTATGGCTTTGCCCTCAGAGGTGTGGCTCCCACTCCAAACCCACCCCAAGGGGGATGTTCCCACTCAGCCCCACCCTAGGAAACAGCGCTCTGCCTGGTACCTGCAGGCCCAGCTCCAGGGCGATGCCCAGCAGTGTGCTGTCTGGAGGGGCCGTCTTGCAGGCATCTTGGGCCAGTTTGAAGAGCAAGGCAGGAGAGTGGATGTTCTGCTGGATGGAGCCCAGGACTGCTCGCAGCCATTTGGCGTCTCCTGGGTGGGAGAAGCAGCAGAGGCACAGTTGGACCCTCCAGCCCCTCCAGCTGAACAACTTGTTCCCAAGAGACCCTCCACACAGGCATGTATGTGGGGCAGGGGACCGGCCAATGTTCCCATGGGAAGGTAGCCCTAGGGGATTACACCACTCGTAGCTGCTTTTTCAGTTTATTTTCTAGTACTGGGGATCAAAGTATGTCAACTGTGTGTGACGGTTAAGTTCTGTTGTCAACTTGACCTGTTCAGTGATCCAGTCATCTTGGGTGGGTCTGAGAGGTTGCTTCCAGGAAGGATTAAGGAGGAGGTCCCTCCTCCTCCGAGTGGACAGCCCTCTCAGTAGAGGCAGGATATAAGGAAGCTCCAGGGGAAGTAACTTTTTCTCTCTTCCACTCCCTACCTGTTTGCTGGGGTGTGTATGTGGTGTTGGTGATGGCCTCTCTCTCTCTCTTTCTCTCTCTCTCTGCTTGGACCTGTGAAAGGGGGCCTGCCTCTTCAACATCAGGGAACTTCCCTGAATCTGTAACCTCAATAAATCCCTCCCTCCCATAACTGTGCCTGATTTTGGAGATTCATCCAAATGAATGTGGTGTGTGACTGACTAGGGCACTGTGTGCTTGACCACTGGGCTGGCTTTTGCTATGATTATGATGGCTCTCAATTCCGTAACCCTCCCCTTCTGCTCCAACCACACGAGCCTTTTGTTATTTTCGGGTGCTGGAATAGCATCCAGGGCCTTGTGTAGGCTAGGCAGGTATTCTACCACTGAGGTGTACCCCCACACTTTCTCTTGCTCCTCAAACGTCACGGCTGTGGTCCAGCCTCAGGCCTTGGTCCTACTTGCTCCTCTGCCTGGAATGCTGTTCTCATACTCTAGGATTATTCTGTCTCCCTTTCCAAATTCATATGCTGAAAATCCCAGTGGGATGCAAAGGAAGGCAGCTATGTGTGAGCCTAGCAATGAGCCTTACCACAGCCAATCCACCTGCACCTGAATCTTGGACTTCAGCCTCCAGAGCTCTAGAGGTAACATTTTTGTTCTAGAAGTCACTCAGCCTGTGGTGGTGTGTTACTGCAGGCCACACATAGCTCCACCCTGACCTTTGTTTTAAATGTTCACCTGTTTGAGTTGGGAGGGTAGCTCAGCAGTAGAGCACTTGTCGACTAGGATCCCCAGGGAGGGGCGGGGGCAGGGCTCACGGTAGAAGGCTTGTCTAGCATGCACAAGTTCCTGCACCACAGAACCATTTGCCCCATCACCTAGCTTTAGTCCTGCGCGTCACTCTTACCTCCTCATTTAGTGCACTTTATCTTTTTCTTATTTACTGTCTGATTTTTTTGTTTTTGTTTTTTCAAGGTAGGGTCTCGCTCTAGTCCAGGCTGACCTGGAATTCACTATGTAGTCTCAGGGTGGTCTTGAACTCATGGCGATGCTCCTACTTCTGCCTCCCCAGTGCTGGGATTAAAGGCTGCGCCACCACGCGCAGCTGTCTGATTGTATGGAGTAGGGCCTCATACATAGAAGCAGGGGTTCTATCCCCCCCACAGCAGTCCCAGCACTTCCTGCTTGTTGTCACTTCCTCCACAGAGTTGAGCTGGCAGTGTCCCCATCAGCCAGGGTGCTGAGCGTGTTGTGTGGTTTCCAGAGACACTCACAGAGTAGTGGTGCAATTTGGCCCAGGGATCAGAGCAGGTGCGGTAGTGCATGTCTGTCATTTCAGTACGTGTGAGGCTAAGGCAGGAGGAGCACCACGAGTCTGAGGCAGGTGTGGTCTATTTACTTAGACCCAGGCCAGCCTGGACTACAATGTGAGGCCCAGCCTCAAAAAACAAACAGCTGGGAGCGGTGGCACACACCTTTAATTCCCGCACTCTGGAGGCAGAGGTAGGAGGATCTCAGTGAGTCTGAGGCCAGCCTGAGACTACAGTGAATTTCAGGTCAGCCTGGGCTAGAATAAGACCCTACCTTGAAAAACAAACCACAAAACAGACAAATGACACCAACTAACCAATAATCAAAAATGTAAGAAGTAGGAAAAGTCACAACAAAAAAAATAAAAAAAAAAAAGGAGAGAAAGGCAGAAGAAGAGGAGATGTGGGCATCACTGTCCTCACCCTTGGCAGCGGTCAGCATGGCGGAGGCCAATTCACACTGGCGGGTTTCCAGGTGGCCGAGGATGAACCAGCGAGGGAAGCGGTTCCTCATGATGGAGTCCAGCGGGTTGGGATGAGGCTCTCCAGCTGGAAAAGCTGTCTCTAGAACAGGCAGCCTGAGCAGGGGAGAAGCAAGCCCAGGTTAGGTAGGCTGCTGTCTCTAACTTCTACCCCAGCCTGTTTCCCTTCTCCGTTCAGCAAAGCTTCCAGTGCCAAGAAAGTCAGGGTTGGGGACACAGCTCGACGGTAGAGCTCTTGCCTAGAATCCACAGTGAGGGGCTGGGGGTACTTAGTTGGCATCTCCAGTGCCCTGGGTTTCATCACCAGCACAGAAATAACCAATGGACAGGATTTAAATAGGCATCATAACAGACAGACCACACAGTGATGACGAGGGTGTTAGGAAGCAAACTAACACACACTATGGTAATTACATGAACCAGTTCACCCAGATGGAAAGCAGTATGGAAGTGCCTCAAAAAAAAATAGGCCTGGAGAGATAGCTTAGTGGTTAATGCATTTGCCTGCAAAGCCTAACGACCAGGGTTCAATTCCCCGGTACTCATGTAAAACTAGATGCACAAAGTGGCACGTGTGTCTGGAGTTCGTTTGCAATGACTGGAGGCCCTGGCGTGCCCATTCTCATTCTCTCTCTCTCTCTCTCTCTCTCTCTCTCTCTCTCTCTCTCTCTCTGCTTGCAAATAAAATAAAATGAAATAAAAACAGAACTGTCATATATTCCAGCAATCCCACTGCTAGGGATTTAGCTACAGGAGAGAAAATCATTATTGCACCACTATTCACACTGGCTGAGATATGGAATCAACCCAGGTGAAAACATATGGATTAATGTTAGAGAAAACCTGTCATATTCACATAATGGAATATTGTTCATCCATGAAATAGGATGGAAGCCCAGTCCATGCAGCCACACGCATGGAACTGGAGGGCATCATGGTCACTGAAAGAAGCCAGAGAGGACAGTCTGCATTGCTTTGGTCATCTGTGGAGGCTGAACAAGCAGGTGACAAGCCAGGTGTGGTGGTGCACACCTGCCACCGCAGGGATCCACTGAGGCAGGCTGACTGAGAGTGTGAGGCCAGCTGTGGCTGAACAAGCAAGACCCCACCTAAAAAGGGTAAAAATAAATAGGGCGTGGTGGTGCACTCCTTTAATCCTAGCACTCACAAGGCAGAGGGAGGAGGATCACTGTGACAAGGACAGCCTAAGACTATGATTTCCAGGTCAGCCTGGGCTAGAGCGAGACCCTACCTGGGGGGGGAGGTGTTATCACAGAAGTGAGTAAGCTGTAATTACTAGGGCTTAGCTGGTGGGTGAGGGTAGAGGAGAAGTGAGCCATAGGTGCCAAAATACATTTATTTCTCTGTGTGCATGGTTTTTACCTTTTTAAAAAATTATTATTTATTTATTTTAAAGGTTTTAAAAATATTTTATTTATTCATTTTCAAGCAGAGAGAGAGAGAGAGAGAGAGAGAGAGAGAGAGAGAGAGAGAGAGAGAGAGAACGCACCAGGGCCACCACCTTGTGGGTCTGGCATATGTGGGTAATGGAGAATTGAACCTGGGACCTTAGGCACTGGAGGCAAGTGCCTTAACCGCTGAGCCATCTCTCCAGCCCTACTTTTTTTTTTTTTTTTGGTTTTTGAGGTAGTCCCAGGCTAGCCTCCAGCTCATGGTAATTCTCCTACCTCTTATCTCAAGTGCTGGGATTAAAGGTGTGTGCTGCCACCACATCCAGCTATATACCTATATACCTCATGTTGCACAGGAATTTCAGATCCTCCCACCTCAGCCTCCCAAGTGCCGGGACGACAGGTGTGTGCTCCCATGCCTGGTCAAGACACTTTTCAATCTGACCAGTGTAGCACCCTGGGTGATGGCTGGCTGACCACCATGCACACCGCCAGGACAGTCTGAACATTCCCAGCAGAGATGTGCTTTGCCAATCCCCCCCCCCGCCCCGACTTGATGGCAAAAGAATTCATGTAACAGATCAGCATCCTATATCCACAAAAATGTACAGATGAAACCAACAACATTACGAAGTTTAGTATTTTCTTTTGTATCTCCCCCTTCCTCTTGTTGGCTCCTCTGCCACTGTTCAACACCCACCACAGTACCACTGGATGCTTAGAAACTACATTTCCCAGATTCCTCTGCAAAAGATGAGGACTGCCATTATTCTCCCAAGGCTGCCTGCCTGCCCAGTGAGCTGGTGTGGCTGTCCTCACTGGCTAGAACATTTCCCTACATACCCTTCTGGCTCCCCTTCACCTCCTGAAAAGTTTTGCTCAAACGTTTTTCATTGAGCACCCTGATATCCCAATCCCCACCACACAAGAAAGGACAACTTCCTTCTCTCCACTCCTCCAACACAGCAGGGGGAGGAAGCAGCTGGTCCCAGCCCAATCCCTCATACACGTTGGGAGAATGACTTCATGTGCCCCTAACCTAAATAATATAAACCACACGTATAAGATATGTGTGGGAGGGGCTGGCTCAAACACAGAGCCTTAGACCCTCTGGAGAGGCGCTCACACCCCGGCTCCAGGGAAATCAGTTTGCAAATTCCTGCTGACTGGTTTGCAGAAATCTCTGTCTGCTCTTGCACAATAAATATGGCCTGCCTTCAGACAGATTTGGGTAGTCTGAGGTGAATCTGCCTCAAAAAAGCCTGGGCTTTGTATACCTTTCTGAATTCTCTGGGTTGGTAATCTTTCTCTGATTCAATATTGTTATACATCTGTATTTAATAGAGAAGCACATGACAGCCCTGAATGCTGGGGTCCACCAGGCTGTGAGTTCAGCTGGAAGTGGGTCTCCTAGGCCCACCCCACTCCCACCCGTCCAGGCCTTGTCCCCAGCTGCTTGCCCTCACCTCATGGCTCTGAGTGCCAGGCGATAGGCCAGGTCTGGGTCATGGGGCAGCAGTGCAGTGAACAGGTAGCGGGCACAGGTGTGCATGGGTACGCTCTCCCGGAAAAGCACTTCTCCGAAGCCACTGAATGGGCCACCTACAGGAACATTGGACCTCAGCTCTGAGTGCCACGAGACTCCATGTAGAGGAGGGGGTGAGCTAGCCAAAGAAGAGGGTCCCTAGGATGAGGCTGGAGGATGAGCATCTGGCCTGCGCCCAGAAAGGACCACGGACCAGGAGAGCCTGGAAGGGGCGGGGCCAAAGGGCTCAAGCCAATAGAACCAGAGCACGGGGAGCCAAGACTCCTGGGCTCCAAGGTTGCCGCAAGGAGCGGCATCCCTCAGTATTTATGGGATGCCGGCACAGACCAGGGGGCGGGGCTAAGAGCGGGGTCTCCTTCCCAGGGGGAGGGTGGGGGCGGGCGGGCCCCGCCCCGCCCTCAGCAGCTACCTGCGGCAGGTGCCAGGGGTGGGGCCAGTCGGACCTCACTCTTTGGAAGCGGGGTGGGTGCTCACCTTCCAGCAGCAGTCCAGCCTGCTTGCGCAGCACCTGCACCAGCCTGTCATCCAGCTCCACCTCCTCCAGCAGGCCCAGCAGCTGTTCCTCATTCCGCACCACCTTGTCCTGGGCGTACAGCCCATCGGGCAGGGCCCGCTGCTGCCCCAGCCCCATCAGCGCCACCTCTAGCGCCAGCGCTAGGTACGACTCTCCGGGGCTCCCCGGCACCGGCACGTGCTGGTAGGCCGCCTTCTGCTTTTCGGAGCCGGAGTCTGGGGGAGACATGATCCGTGCTGCCGGGGCTGTTGGCCTCAAGCATGGTGACAGGAGTGGAGTGAGGTTTAAGAGGAGCCCTAATACCCAAATAATAATGCTACTCTCACTTCTGGCGGTGACCACTGGACTAACCCAAGACACCACAGTGCTGATAACAAACGCAGTGGAGTGTTCAGCACTGGACATCTCTATCACACTTCTCAAGGCTCAGGGTCTATTGGGGAAGAGGTGGTGGAAAGATTGTAAGAGCCAAAGGAAGGGTAGGACTGCTTAGAACACAAACTTCCAGACACAAAATGGCCTTGATATTCATGACTTCGCAGTGCCTGATAATACCTACACGTAATGGGAGGAAAAGATGATGACACCGAAACAAAACAGAGACTAATTGAGGGGGGGAAGAGATATGGGGGAGAGGGGAGGGAATCATAATTGTTTATGGTCTTTAATTATGGAAGCTATCAATAAAAAGTTAAAAAAAGAGGAGCCCCAAAGTCTTGCAGTACTTCCCAAGGGGTGGGGACCCTCCGTGCAGCATTTAGGTCTATGGTGGCCTCTCTGGAGACTAAGCCTACTGGCTTTCTAGGAGTGCTTGGCAAGGGGCATGGCTACCACAGTGAGCATTCTCTCCTTCAGGGGTCCTCAATTTGGGTACCTGGGTAGAGAGACAGGGTCTCCTCCTCCGTGCGACAGGCCTCCAGCAGTGCCCTGCACAGGCAGCCAATTGGGTCCAGGGGGTGGCCCACCCAGCCTTCAGTGTTGGTAATGCAGGTTACGCCTTTCTGGAGCAGTTCTGCAGGTAAAAAGCGGAGGGCTCAATTCTAGCCTCCCCCAAGCCCGTGAGGGGCTTCCTCTCTCCCACCCCTAGACCAGACCCCAGTCCCTGACATCTGTCCACCCTGCAGGCATTCACTTCTTCCTGGGGCTCTGCCAGGATAACTTTGAAACACTCGGGCAAAATATTACTCCCTTTCCCCAGCCCACCCCATCTGCTCCTCTGATGGTCAAGCTCAAATAGTTTTAGGGCCCCCAAAGCACCCACATGAAGTCTCTCAATGATGGTCATGTGCCTGCCCCACCAGGAGCCTGTCCCCTGTCCTCCTCCACACTGTGCTCTCCTGCTTCCTTACGTCCCTTCTTCTGAGATACACGCACAGCTAGCTCCCCTCCTCCGTGTGGTCTGGGGGATTTTTCCTGATCTAGGCTCTGTTCAGGTCTTCCTTCCTTACAGTCAGCTGACTGAGAACTCATTCACTACACCGTCTCGTTGCTTGGGGTTCACAGGTGCCTGCTTGTTTTCCTTTTTTTGAGGTAGGGTCTTGCTCTAGCCCAGGTTGACCTGGAACTCACTCTATAGTTACAGGCTGGCCTCTGAGTGCTGGGATTAAAGGCGTGTGCCACCACACCCGGCCCTCTTTCTTTTCTTTTCTTCCTTTCTCTCTTTTTTTTGAAGAAGGGTTTCATATAGCTGAATCTAGCCTTGAACTTTTGTTTGTTTTGTTTTCCAATGTTGGGTCTGGCTCTAGCCCAGGCTGACCTGGAATTCACTATGTAGTCCCAGTGATCCTCCTGCTTCTGTCTCCAGAGTGCTGGGATTAAAGGCGTGTACCACCACGCCTGGCCTTAGCCTTAAACTTTTGATCCTTCTGCCTGCACCTCCTCAATGCTGGGATTACAGATAAGTACCACCATGTGACATTTATGGGGTTCTGGGGATTGAACTCAGGGCTTCATGCATATTAAGCACACACTCTATCAGCTGAGCCATGTCCTCAGCCCACACTTTGTAAACGTGAAGCACATTCAGTTTGTCATCCATGTTTGTGTGTGTGTGTGTGTGATTCATGCATTTGGATGTGTGCACACAGGTGGACGCCAGAAGTCTGTGGCAGGTGTGTAGCCAAGAAGTTGCTTGGGTGTCTTCCTCAACTGCGCTCTACCTTTACTGAGACAGGGTTTCCCACTGAATATACTGTTTCAGATAGTCTAGGTAGTCAACATGCCCTGGGAATTGCTTCCTGAGTGCTGTCATTACAGGTAGGTCACCCTGCCTGTCTGGCATTTACATAAGTGCTGGGGATCCAAACTCAGGTACTCACTGAGCCATCTCTGTCGCTCTGAGCTATTTCTGCTGGGATCGGAACTCGAGGCCTCATAGACATTAATGACTGTGCACTGTACCACTGAACTACACCTCCAGTCCCTTGCATTCTTGAACCTGAAGTGGCTTCCTCACCTTTCAACCCTGTCCCATTGCGGCCCTTGTATTAAACTCTTCCTGTATGAGATGCCTAGAATGGTCCTGTCTTCCTGGTGCCCAGAGCCTCCACCTTGCCAGCCCCACGGGCTGGATCCCGCCTGCAATGCAGGGTCAGGCAGGCAGCACTAGCTCTCACCTTTCCTCTGCTGCTTGTAGCTCTCTAGCTGGTGCCGCTGCTGCAGCCGGAGGGTGTTGATTATGGCACCTGCCAGCCGCAAGGCTTCACGGGGATAACCATGGGCTCGCAGAGTGTCTACCCGTGCGCAGGCAGTGGGGAAAGGTTCGCCCAGCCAGAGGGGGCGGCCCTGTGGGTCGAAGGCTGGCTTGTCACCACCCATGTTGTTCGTGAGGCTGGGCCCATAAGAGTCACTGGCCAGGATCTTCTGCAGGTGGCTGTCGCTCCAGTGCAGCTCTCCAGCCTGCAGGGCTCGGCCAAACACTGTGTGGTGGGAATGGGTGGCTGTCACCTCCTCTTCCTCTGAGCCTGCAAGGGAGATGCCCATTACGGACCACTGAGAGGAGGGGACAATGGGCAAGCTGTAGCAGGCATCAGCTTGGGGTTCAGCGCTAGGCACAGTGACCCTTCTAAAGGTTATATGGGGATCAGTGGCTACTGCAGCTGCCCTACCCAGTGATGAGCTGAGAATGAGCTCATCTCACACACACTCTCTCTTTTCTCCTCAATCTCTTTACCCTCCTGTAGGGTGTGCCCTTCTGTCCTGTCCTCTGTCCCTCCATCTGGTCACCTGTGCTAGTCCCTTTCTTTCTCCACCCTCTCTGCCTCTCAAAGGCCCAGCAAGCACCGCACGACACTGTCCTCAGGATGTTCCCACTCCTGTTCTCAGCACTTTCTCCTTCCATTTGGGAGGACAGCCAATGGCTGAGGCCCCTGCTGTCTCTCCTGGGACAGCGTGCCATAAGAGAAGACCAGGCCATAGCAGCGGTGATGGTCTCATTGAGGGCAGGTGGCAGGGCCCCTCTCCTACCTGGGCCGGAGGTCCCAGTGGGCTGCAGGCTGGGGCCATCGAAGGGGTAGTTGCCTTCTTCCAGGGGGCACACATCCAGCTTGTCCCATGTGCCAAGCAGCTGCAGCCAGCTTGCCCGCTCGTCTGGTTTGCAGTGGGGGCTCAGGATGACACAGACCCACAGGGCCCCTAGGAACACAAGGGCTTTAACATCCATGGTAGAGGGGGCAACACATACTGATGAGCAGCTGCTGCACCAGGGCAAAGCGGGGAGCTGCTTCACAGGTAGAAAACCAAGTACAAGCAGGAAACACCGCTTGCTCAAGGTCTCAAAGCTAGACGTCAGAATCCAGGTGCCTCTCAGTGCGTTCCTTGCCCCTTGTTTCTTACAAAAGACCAAAATCACAGGGGTTCACTAGCAAACTGCTGAACATGCAGAAAATTAAACCCACAATCTTATCTTCTGTTCCTGGTTTTCTCATTTTCTCCCCCTGGAATCCATTATTTTCTCTTGTGGTGTATGTACATGGGTGTGTGTGTATAGACACACACACCCATGCACACTCATGCAGAGGCCAAAGGATATCTGGGATCAACTTTCTAATTTATTTCCTTGAGACAGGGTCTCTCATGGAACTTGGAGCTCTTGCCATATTTCGGAAAGCACTCCTACCCAACAGCCACTGCCCCAATCCCCTGGAATCAGGTTTTGAATAGCCTTGCTAAGATTTTATTTTGGTTGTTGTTTGTTCTGAGACAGGGTCTCACTTTGTATCCTGGGATGGTGGGAACTCGGATCTTCCTGTCTCAGTTCGCCTGCAAAACCCAACAACTGGAGTTCAATTCTCCAGTGTCCACATAAAAAGCCACAAAGTGGCACATGCATCTGGAGTTCGTTTGCAGTGGCTGGAGGCCTTTGCGTGCCCATTCTCTCTCTCTCTCTCTCTCTCTCTCTGCTTACAATAAAAAAATTTTTTTTAAAGTGGATGGTGTGGTGGCCCATGGCTATAATCCCAACACTCAGGAGATTGCCTCAAGTTTGAGGCCAGCCTGAGCTATAGAGTGAGGTCCTGTCTTAAAAGAACAAAAACAAAAAAAAGTTTCCATAATTACATCTTATTAGAATACTTCCATAACCATTCAGTTAACTTTTTTTCTTTATGAGATGGGTCTCACATATCCTAGGTTGTCCTTGAACTCCCTGGGTCATAGAGGCTAACCTTGGACTCCTGATCCTCCTGCCTTCGCCTCCCAAGTGCTGGTATTACAGGTGTGTACCATCTTGCCCAGTTTTTGTAACTTTTGTGTGTGTGTGTGGTATAGAGCCAAACAACCACAGGCTGAAACAACTTGAAAAAAAAGCCCAGTTTTGGGTTGGGGAGATGGCTCAGCAGTTAAAGGTACTTGCTTGCAAAGCCTGATGGCCCAGGGTTCAATTCCCAAGCCACCCACATATACCCAGAAGGACATTTATTTGCAGCATCAAGAGACTCTGGCATATGCACACACATGTGCATACACACAAATAAAGATTTTTAAAATTAATTTTTACAAAAGCCAAGTGTGGCTAAACAGGCCTATAACCCCAGTTGGGAGAGTTGAGAGCAAGAATCAGTGGGATTCGCTGATGGCCCTTCAAACCTTGTCTTGAGGAGATACACAGACGAGGAGTAAGAGCAGAGCACCTGACACTGTCTTCTGGCCTCCACACACATGCATACATCACGTCACACACCCCATCTACCCAATCTGCAGACACAACATGCAAAAACTCATGTCTTCATTGAACATAACATACCACACATACTCTATACACACACACTGGAAAAATAAGTTTAGAAAACAGCAAACAGCCGGGTGTGGTGGTGCACACCTATAATCCCAGCACTTGGGAGGCGGAGGCAGGAGGACCACTGTGAGTTTGAGGCCAGCCTAAGACTATTTAGTGAATTCCAGGTCAGCCTGGGCTAGACCGAGACCCTACCTCGAAAAACTAAAAAAAGAAAAAAACCCAATCTGACATTGATACCAAGAGACAAAACTATCCACCTATCCACCCACCCACCCAAGGGATTAAGCCCAGGGCCTCATCTATGGTAGGCAAGCTCTCTACCACTAAGCCACCCTCCCAGCCTTCATGGCACCATGTCATGACCGAATGTCAGTGCCCTGGGAGCAGTCTGCACCTGACATGGTGGAGGTGCTCAGTGGGTATTTGTCAAGCAGAAGAATTCTGGGTACATATGCTAATACCAGTGAGGGCTGGAGCCCCCCAGGAGCCAGAAGCTGGTGTCCACTCTGGCTCTGGTACGGGCCTCACCTAGCTCGTCCCACAGCTGCCGACACCTGTCTGTCATGCCGGCGCCCTGCTGCCGCCACAGGGCCAGGCGCGGGTCCCGCAGGAACTGCTCGGTCATAAGTATCAACATGCGTGCCCCATTCGAGTCCCTCATCCGAAGCATCTCCCGCACCTGTGCAGGGGACAGGGAGAGGAGTCAGGGATGGGGTGCAGGCCAGGGCCTCCGCAGGCTCTGCCTGCCCCGGCAGGAGATACCTTGCTGAACATGGAGCGAAGCTGCTGGCTGGCCCCGTAGTAGCCACCGTTGGACAGCAGCTGCTTCACCTGCTCCTGGATCTGCTCTTCGTCCAGGTGCCAGCAATTGGCATCCTCAATGCCCGCGCCTGCTGTGGGGTCCGGGGCACCTGCAGGAGGGAGGGATGGAAAGATGAGCTGAGACAGGGGTGGAGTGGGAAGAGAGGATATCGATCCCTCATCTGTTCACGCCTCCAAATCACAATATATTTCCAAGCTCCATCCACCCATCCATCAACTCCCTACCTGTTCACCCACTCACCTACCTATCCATCCGCACTGCCAGAAGCACCATCCACTCATGTGTTTGTTCATTCTTCCCACCATCCATCCATCCAGACATCAGCTACCCACCCAGCTACTCACTAACAGACCCATCCATTCACCCATACTGTCAGGGTACTACCCACCCACCCATCCACCAGTCCGGACATCAACTCCCCATCCAGCCCCTCACTCACTGACCCGTCCATGCATCTATACTGCCAGAGGCAACGTCCACGCAAGTGTCTGTCCACTCTTCCCATCACCCATCTATCCACTCATTCATCTGTCTACCCGTCCATCCAGCCAGCCACCCCTCTATTCGGCCACCAAAGCCCCACTCATCGAACCAGCCACTCACCCACCCCCATGTTGCCCCGAACACCAGCAGCCTTCATCCCCTTAGCCGTGCGCCCAATTCTTCCATCTACTGAAGTGCTCACTCTTGCCGCACAAAGCATCAGCCAGGCCTCCATGTCCTCATTCTCCATCTCCTCATGTGCCTACCCACACACTGGCCCATCTTCCACCCTCCTCTGCATTCTCATCCCATCGCTCCACTGTCCACTTGTCTGCACTCAAGAAGCATCTGCTGGGGGGGAGGGCATCGGGGAATTGGGGATAGCAACTCACTGTTTGCCCACTAAATAATGTAACTCATTATGGACAAAATAAAAAAGTATCTGCTTACCTAACCACACAAACAGTTCCCAGTGTGTGCACTGACTGGCTTCCGCTCATCCACCACCCTCTGTCCACCTCCTCCTCTGCCCACTCCTACCCCCGATTCCAGCTGACATTCACCTGACGCCATGCTTACCTACCTACTCACTCACACATCTATTCTCCCACCCATCAGTTCACTCCAATGTCTGATCATGTCACGCTGCCCCATCAATGACTCACTGAGGTCACTCACTAATCACCCACATGCCCACCATGAAAGGTCTAGGGGGTTGGAGAGATGGCTCAGCAGTTAAGGCACTTGTCTGCAAAGCCTAATGACCTGAGTTCAATTCCCCAGTACCCAGGTAACGGCAGATACACAAAGTGACACAGATGTCTGGAGTTAGTTTACAGCAGCTAGAGGCCCTGGCATGCCCATTCTCTCTCTGTGTTTGTCTCTCTCTGCTTGCAAATAAATAAATAAAAATGTATAAAAAGAGAGATCTAGACAACAGCCAGGGTCTTCCTTACCACACACCTCCTAGACCCCCCATACCTCACCGTGATGCCCACCCTTCATGCCTTCCTCCTGGGACTCTGAGCTGCCTCCACCCTGGGCTCATCTACCTGTCTGTTGCCTGATCGCTGTTCGTCTCTCAACTTGAGACAGGGTCTCACTATGTAGCCCAGGCTAGCCTTTACCTCTCAATCCTTCTGCCTCAGCCTCCCCAATACTGGGATGCAGGCCTGAGCCACCATGCCTGGTTTCTGACCATCCAGGTATTCCCCCGGACGTGTCCAGCTGTTCTAGGGGTGCGGCCCAGCACACCCTCACCTCACAGCACCCTCACCGTGCACTAGGTTGATCTCGGAGCCCAGCAGGAGGATCTCATCGGCCAGACGCTGGGCGGTGGGCAGCACCTCGGTGTGGTGCGCGCTGATGAGGTACTGGACAAACTTTTGCAGCTGGTCACGATTCATCTGAGACAGCGTCTCCGAGATGGGCAGCCGAAGCTCCACCTGGCGAGCGTGGCGGATGCGGTAGAGCGACAGCGCCACCACGTGAGCGCAGTAGAAGAGGTCTCGGTTGTCGCAGCCGCAGCTCACCGAGGTGATCTTGCAGCGGTCAAAGCTGATGGAGACGTGGTAGAGGTGCTCCGGCTCCCCAGGGGCCCCTGATTCCCGGATGTTCCCACTCAAGTGGAAACCTAAGACCAAATACAAACTGTCAGAGCAGGACACTGGAGAGGGGCCCAGTTGAGGAGTCTGGGGCAAATCATCTAACCCCTCTGCGCCTCAGTTTCCCCATATGTCCTAATACCCTCCTCGTGTGTCTGTGATAACTGAATGAATGACTACATGACAAATGTTTAGAACATGTTGACATAAGTTAGGTCCTGAACAATTCCTTGTTCTTGTTCTAATGACGACATGACGTTCAAGATGCTTTTTTGGGGGGCTGGGGAGATGGCTCAGTGGTTCAAACAGCTTGCTGTACAAGTTTGACAACCAGAGTTCAGATCCTCAGAACCCAAGTAAAGCCAGGTGCAAATTGCTTTAAACCCCATTTGCCCATTTCCATGGCAATGGAAGGCAAAGAGGCGGAGTCAGAAAAGCCCGAAGCTTGAGGACCAGCTAGTCTGGCCTTCCCAGTAGCAAAACAAGACAGACCCTCTCAAAGGTTGTCCTCTGATCTCCACATGAGTGCCATGGCCCACATGCACGTGCGCGCACACACACATACACACACACAGATTCTCAGCCCTTGGGTTACCATGGCTACAGCCTGGCTTTAGGAGCCTTGAACTTCCTGGAGATAATGAGGCAGGCCTAGGGCATGCCGCCTTTATCCCCTGCCCCTCCCAGGCTCCTGGGCAGCCTAGGTGTCTGCTAGGCTTATCCGACTGGTTAGGCAGCCTGGCACAGCCTGTGTCATGCAAAGGGTTGGCTTCCTCATACCGGAGACGGCAGGGGCCTGTGGCTGCCTAGGTCCTATCCAGACAAAGGGGTGCCAAGGCTTCCAGCTAGGGTCACCTTGGCTGATCCATGACCTGCTGCCATGGGAAGCCTGGAGTCCCAGCCCTGGTTCTTTGCTGGCTCAACCACCCAAGGTCCGTCTCCCCAACCCAGGCTCTGTGGCCCCTTCCTTGGTTAGTGTATTTTTTAAGTTCTTTATTGTGTGTGTGGGGGGGCATGCACGTGCCATGGTGCGCATGTGGAGCTCAGAAACGTCTGACGTGTGAACGTCAAATCACATCTGGCTTTCCATAGGCACTTGGGCCAGTGGGCTTGCAAGCAAGCATAAACTGTTGAGCCATTTCCCAGCATTCCTTCTGGTTTATAACCCTTACCCAACTCCTACATGGCCTCCTGTTTGAGATTCAACAGCATCTCTCCTAGCTGATCCTAAACTACTTCTGCCCTAAGCCCCATTGCTGCTGTCTGAGTCCCCCAGCCCCCCGCCCTGCGCCCACTACTCAGGGCTCAATGCTTTATATTTTGTTGTTCAGATTTTGGTTAATCATTTTCTTTAAAAAATATATTTTGGGCTGGAGAGATGGCTCAGCGGGTTAAGGCACTTGACTCCAGTGCCTAAGGTTCAATTCCCTAGGACCAACATGAGCCAGACCCACAAGGTGGTGGCCCTGGTGTGCTCTCTCTCTCTCTCTCTCCCCTTGAAAATGAATAAATAAAATATTTAAAATATATATATATATTTATTTATTTACTTGAGAGTGAGTGAGTGAGTATGGGTGTTCCAGGCCACTTGTCCCTACAAACAAACTCCACATACATGCACCACTTTGTGCATGTGGCTTTATAAGGGTGCTGAGGAATGGAACCCAGGCCAGTGGACTTTGCGAGCAAGGGTCTTTAAGTGCTGAGCCGCCTCCTATCCCAGGTTAATCATTTTCTTAATCGACACATTCCTGGAATATGGTGTGATAACTCAATACATGTACACAATGGGTGATGATCTGATTGAGTAATTGGCTTTTCCTGCTCTTTAAACACTTGATCGTTTCTCTGGAAGCTTCCAGCTCCTTCCTTTTAGTTCTTTATAAAATGCATAATAAATTTTTTGAACGGTAGTCACCCTACTGCTCTGCACATGGCTATAAATCTTTGATCCCACCGTCCACCTGGCCTGCCTGCCTCAAGTCTGGGACTCTTCCTTCCCTCTGTCTCTGCATCTCTGTGACCCAAACTCCCACATAGGTTGCCTGAGGTCTGTGGACATTCTTTTTTGGTTTCTGAAGTAGGAACTCACTATGTTAAAGTCCGAACTGGCCTTGACCTCTCAACCATACAACCCCGGTCTCCTGAGTGGGTCACCGTATCCAGTCTTAGGAGCATTCCTTTTTTTATTTTATTCTTTTAAAATATTTTCAAGCAGAGAGATAGAGAGATAGAGAGAGAGAGAGAGAGAGAGAGAGAGAGAGAGAGAGAGAGAGAGCACACCAGGGCCACCACCTTGTGGGTCTGGCTTATGTGGGTCCTGGGGAATTGAACCCGGGGCCTTAGGCACTGGAGGCAAGTGCCTTACCCACTGAGCCATCTCTCCAGCCCAGGAGCATTCCTTTTTGCCTCTGCATTGACCACTGTCCTGAGCCTCGCTGAGCCCTCTGCCCTCCCTTGTGGTTCATGGCTGCATCTCTGACCCCCACCTGGGACTCTGCCTCTTCTCATTTCCCCACTTCTTCCTTCATTCCTTAAGTCAGATGCTTGAGGTCTAGACTTGTTCATTAACCCTGTGTCTCAGTCCCTGTCCCCAATACCTATGGTGGCCCTCTGCCAGGATCTCAGGACCTGCCACAGCTCTGGGGCCTCCTGTACTCCCCCACTTTCTGGCTCTTCAATCTCTCCCCTGATTCTCTACCTAAACCCTGAAGCCTGGGGTCGAGGACAGTCCCTAGTTTTAGTGCCATGTTTTAGGTTTTTTAAAAAAAGATTCTTTTCTAAAGTTATTTATTTGCAAACAGAGAGAGGAGGGGAGGGGAGGGGAAGAAAAGAGAGGAGAGGAGAAAAGAGAAGAGAAAACAGTGAATGGGCATACTGGAGTCTCTAGCTGCTTCAAACAAACTCTAGATGCATGCACCCCTTGGTTCGTCTAGCTTTACGTGGGAACTGGGAAATTGAACTTGGGTCCTTGGGCTTTGAAGATAAGTGCCACAACCACTGAGCCATCTCTCCAGCCCCATTTTTTTTTTTTAAATAAGATCTCATGTACCCAGGGATGACCCTAAACTTTGGATCCTCCTGCCTCTACCTCTTGAGAGCTGGGATTACAGGTGTATACCACAGTCTACCACCACACCCAGTTTTGTGCAGTGCTGAGGATTAAATCCAGAACTTTCTGCATGCTAGGCAAGCATTCTACCAACTGAGCCACATCCCCAACCTTTAAAAAAGTTTTTCTTCTAAGTGACAGGGTCTTACTATTCAGGCTGACCTTCAACTCTCCACCCTCCTGGCCTCTACCTCCCCAGCGCTGGAATCTCAGATGTGTGCCACTCAGTATCTCTTATGCTCACCTCTAGGCCTCAGAGCCACCTGTCTGGAGGCTCCCCAGTCCCTGGCCCACCTCCCTCCTGAAGGCCTGCCCTGACCCCCAGCCCCAAGGCATGGTGGGAGCACTCACCCACTTGCAGCACTCGATCCACCGCCCCGCTCTGCAGCAGGTGCAGCCCACGGGTGAAGGGCACCCGGGCATCCTGTTCACCCTCCGGGGGCTGGTAGCCCAGCGATGAGTACATACATATCTCCCGCTCACTGCGTGGAAAAGACCAGAACACAATGCGCTTCTGGACAGGCTCCGGCACCCGGGAAAACCGCTCCTCGACCTGTGGAGAAGAGCCACCAGGTCAGAAATCTGGCTTTGCTTTTTCTAAGCAGCCTCTCTGAGCCTTGGCTTCCCCAATCTAAAATGGGAATGTGCAAGGCACCATCTTCTGAGGACTGAATTACATACACATACATGGACTCAGCGAGGTATCACAGCCTGTAGTCCCAGCTTCTTTAAAAAAAATTAGTCACAAACAAATTAATGAGTGTTGGAGAGATGGCTCAGTGGTTAAGGTACTTACCTGCAAAACCTAACAATTCCCCAGTACCCATGTAAAGTCAGATGCACAAAGTGGTGCCTGCATCTGGGGTTTGTTTGCAGTGGCTGGAGGCCCTGGCACACCCATTCTCTCTTTGCTTGCAAATAAATAAATATTTTTTAAAAATTTATTTGAGCCGGGCGTGGTGGCGCACGCCTTTAATCCCAGCACTTGGGAGGCAGAGGTAGGAGGATTGCCGTGAGTTCAAGGCCACCCTGAGACTACAGAGTGAATTCCAGGTCAGCCTGGGCTAGAGCGAGACCCTACCTCAAAAAAAAACCAAAAAAAAAATTTATTTGAGAGAAAGAGAAAGAGAGAGAGAGAGAGAGAGAGAGAGAGAGAATATGAGTAGGTGTGCCTGAGCCTCTTGCATATGAAATCCAGACACACGTGCCATTTTGGGTGCCTAGCTTTAGATGGGTGCTGGGGAATCAAACCTGGGCCAGAAGGCTTTTCAAGCAAGTGCCTTTAATAACCACTGAGCCATCTCCTCAGTCCTGGTTCTAGCTTCCAGAAGGCTGAGGCAGGAGGATCACTTGAAGTCAGCAGCTCAAGTTAAGCCTGGGCAACACAGTGAATCCTCACACAATAAAACAAAATAACATCTAATGTATGTAAAGCACAATAACTCCTGGCTCATAGTTGGCATCCTAGAACTTCCTATGACTGCCCTCCTGGATGCCAGGTCCCAGGAGTCTGGTGTGATGACCTCCCACCTCCCATGCTCTGAGGGGCCATGAGGGACAGAATTGCCATCAAGGTCACAGCTCTGAGCTCACACTGTTCACGCTGTTATGCATAACTTCCTTATTCTCAGGAGAACACAGTTACTACTAAATCCCCATCTTGGATAAATGCATTCATTCAGAACCCTTAAACTCCCAAGACAGGCTCCTCCATCCCTGATTCCTTTCCCTTTCCCTCCCTGGGAAGGGCCCCCTGGGAGGCGAGGGGTGTCATGGCCTCCAGGCAATAGAACCAGCTGGTTGAGCCTCTGTTCCAATCTGAATTTGCTGTTTACTGGCTGGGTGACTTTGGGCAAGTTTCTCAACCTCTCTGTGCCCCAGTTTCTTACAAGTGAGAACACCTCCCAAAGGGTTACCGAAGCTTCTGCTTCTGAGAGCTTTCCTAGCACTTGGCTGGGCCAGGGCAGGCAGCCTTGGAGATAGTTTTAGGGTAATTCTGGGTGTCACACAGTGAAGGCACAGAGGCCCTCCCCAGACCCCTCTTAGGTTTCTAGGGGAAGTAGGAGTCATTGACTGGCCCAGACACAGTTGCCAGATGGCTAAGGAGGGGTTTTCAGTCATGAATCAGAGCCTGTTTCATCCACAATTAGACCAAACCCTATCAGGAAGCTGAGCAGTAAATAGCATCCCCAAGTCAGCCCAAAGACAGGGCCTGTGGGAATGGCTGCACAGGCCCAGGCCAGGGCACCTCTCCAGCTCCCTGGGACCCACTGTGAGGCTCAGAAAGGGGACTGGCAGGGCCCCAGAAACCAGTGGTGGGGTTTCTAGGTGCACCTGCCCAGGTACCCCCTCTCAGGAGCCACCTCTGCTGTGGGCCTTGGGGATGGCTGGTGGAGGGGCACGGTGGGGGGAGGGGCATGGACCCCCTTCACTCTCCCCGCCTCCAACGGGGGGCAGCCCGACACACAGGTGGAAAACCTGGAGGACAGAAGGGTTCCTCACGGACAGGTGGACTCTGTAAACCGAGCACAGGGAGAAGGGGTGTCTTGAGCAAGGGTATGCAGAGATGCTGGGGGTGGGGGTCAGGGAAAATGCGTATCTCTAGGGGTAACGCTTGGCAAGAGAGGTGTCCCCAAGTGTGTGTGGGGTACTTGTAGGACCTCCAGAGAGGAGATGTGAATGGGGTGCCTGACTGGGTGATGGTGGGGCGCAGGGGCCAGTCTGGGGAGGAGGAGTGGGGTGCATCCCAGGGTTTGGAGAGGTGGGGTGCTGGGGAGGGGCCGGCACGTCGGGGCGCCCTCCCCTCCCCCTCGGTCACCTGCTCGAAGGCCCAGGTCTCCGCCACTCGCTTGGCGCTGAGGTCCAGCAGCGCTTCGGGGCGGCCCCGGCGTCGCGTGGCCCCGGCCCCGGCGTCGCGCTCCTCGGGTCCCGCGGGGCAGCCCCGGCTGCGCTTGGCCGCCGAAGGGTCCATCCGGCCGGGCCAGGGCCGGGGCCTGTAGGGGTGTCTCCGATGCCCGCTCCGCTTCGGCGGCTCACACGGCCTCCTGGCCCACGTTCCCGGCCAGGCTTCACTCAGCCGCCCCGGGACCCCCCACCGAACTCACTCAGCCGCCCCGGGACCCCCCACCGCCCCCGCCCCCGCCCCCGCCCCGCGCGGGCCGGCCGGTGCTGCGGCCCCTTTAAGACTCTTCACAACAATGAAGCGGCCTGGGCCGTCGCTGGATCCTCCGCCGTGGTCCCGCCCCCCGGCGCCCGTCCCCGGGAGACTCTCCCTCGCTATTGGCTGCCTCTCCAAACCCGGCTCCGAGAACCTGCTGCTCATTCGTTCACTGAAATGTCTGTCCTTTCGGAGTCACCCAATCACAGATCGCAGCGAGCGGGCGCTGTCAATCACGGGGCTCTGCCAGCCACTCAGAGAGGGGGGACCCCTGCGGCGCAGGCGTGACGCAGTTTCGGGGGCGGGCCCTGCGTTCATTCACAACATTCCTCTCCGCCCACCCACGGCTTTGTTACGGAGGAGGGTCGCTTCCGGGAGCAGCCGCGAAGGGACGCCCCCCGGCTGGGCGGAGCCGGCTCCCTCGGGTCCCCGGAGCTGCGGGACCCGTCACTCTTGTCCTCGGCTCCGAGTGGGCGCCCCGGCCTTCCCGGCACTGCGTGAGTCCAGCCGAGGGGCCGCGATCCTCTCTACGCCCTGCATGGTATCTGGAAAAGCCGCGGTTTCGTAAGGTCTAATTCGACACACGTCAAATCCCACACCTCTGATCTGTGATTTTTTTCCCCCCTGGCTCAGCTTGTCCTGGAAACCAGCCCTGGTCCTCGTCACCCTGGCCCACGCCTACCCCATGACCTCAGAGCACCTGCATCATTGGTTTATCTCTTCTGGGGGTTTCCCTTCCTCCTCCTTCCTTTTCGTCCAGGTTTCAACTTAGCCCAGGCTGGCCTGGAAGTCGACATCCTTGGGGCGGAGGGGGTGTTTAATTGCTGTCTCTCTGAAGCCCTGTGAAGCAGGGGTCTGTCCCAGGGAGGGTCGGTGGTGCCTTTCAGCACCTGGAACAGCACCCGACAGTAGGCACAGTAGCGACCCTGTGGACCCAGCCAACTCATGCTGTTCTTGCATTCCCGGGACAGGGTCTGCAAAGTGAGATTCCAGCCAGCCCCAGGTACCCGCCTGGTGCCCCAATCCTTCCAGGCCGCACAGCTGCACTGGTCCTTCCAGCCCTTGGGCCTAGGACCTTCACCAATGACTGTGAGTGGCCTCTGAGCCCTTCAAATGAGGCTGCCCAAACTGAGCTGTGCTGGAAGCAGGAAACAGTCTGGATGTCGGCGCTTTCATAGAAAAGGGGTTAGTGAAATATCTCAGTCAGATTTAATATATATTATATATAATATATATATGTTTTGTAAGCAGAGAGAGGAGAGAGGGAGAGGGAGAGGGAGAGGGAGAGGAGAGAGAGAGAGAGAGAGAGAGAGAGAGAGAGAGAGAGAGAGAGAGAGAGAGAGAGAGAGAGAGAGAGAGAGAGAGAGAGAGAGAGAGAGAGAGAGAGAGAGAGAGAGAGAGAGAGAGAGAGAGAGAGAGA
>PVHP010017535.1:0-34354 GCA_004024765.1 Zapus hudsonius | reverse complement strand
AAGGAATTTGGTCTCAGACTTCTCAGAACAACCAAAAATCTGTAAATAACAGAAAAATGACTGCCTTCAAAATGCTGAGGAATTAATTCCAATCCAGAATTTTACACTAGCCAAAATATCAACACATCTGGAGTTAGTAGCAAGTCACTTCCAGATGTTGGCTACACATGTATTTAAAAAATACTTATTCATCCCTTTTGTAGCAGGTTTGTTATGGCTTGAATATGACATGTCCCCCACAGTCTCATGCTTTGTGTGACTGACCTATTTCAGGAGGCTCTGGAAACTTCAGGAAGTGGGGCTTAACTGGAGGAAGTAGGTCACTGGAAAGGCACTTTTGAAAGTAGTCTGGACCCCCAGTCTGCTTGTCTTTTCTCTGCTCCCCACCATTATGATCTCCTGCTGTTCAATGAGCCCAGAAACATGGTGCCAAGTGACTATGGTCTGATTCCTCTGAAACTGTGAGCCAAAATCAGTCTTTCCTACTTTTAATTTGTGCATATCAGGTATGTTGTCACAGCAACAAGAAAACTAATAAATCTAAGGATCCTGGCTGAGTTTTCAATGAAATGAAGTGGAAGCCAGGAGAGGCCTGGAGTGAAAATGAGGGGCACAGAGACCTGGCAGAGTAGTAGGGAGGAACCCCAGATCCAAGGTGCAGGGCTGCTGCGGAGTGCCAGCTGGGCAGGATTGAACTTGAGGGAGCACCTGCTGCACACAAATGTCTTCAGAAGGTGCTTAGATAAACGTGAAATCAGCAAAGTAACTCAGCAACTTCTAGAGTAGGAAGTCAGTCTATAAAGCCCCCAAAACATCAAAAATAGGGACACAAGCAAGCATATTGTCAAGTCCAAAACAATCAACTAGAAGCAAAATTGATTGTTCATGGGGAGAAGGAAGTGCAAGGATTGCAAACAGGAGGTTCGTGTCTCCTCCCGCTTCTTTTTCCCCTCAACACTGGAGATGGAACCTAGAGACAGTCCTGTGTGTGCCAGACCAGCTAGATCTGGGGTTGCCACTTCTTAAGTTCATTTTTAAATTGGTAGAGAAATACCATTAAAAATGAAATTTATGATGCTATTCTATGCTTAAAACAGTAATGCCTAACTGGAGAGAATTTTGTCACCCCTCCCACATGGCATGTCTGAGATATATTTGGTTGTTCTAACTAGGGAAGAGGGTGAGTGGTGCTGGCCTTTGGTGGGTAGGGGAGGTATGTTGCCCAACATCCAAGATGACAATACTACCTCAGGCAAGGAACCCCACTTGAAGGTCCTTGCAAAGTTGGTTTAAGGAGAAAAAGCACGTGGGGTTGGGGGATGGCCCAGTGGGGAAAGTGGTTGAGTTAGGGTCCCCAGAATCCAACTCAAAGCCATGTGCAGCAGTGGGCAACTGTAACCCAGGGCTGGGGAAGCAGAAAAGAGAGGCTGGCTGACCGACCACTTTAGTCTAATGAGTGGGGGACCCTGACTCAACAAGAACAGATATGATGGGGAGCAACCGAGGGAGACTCCACATTGACCTCTGCTCTCCACATATGTGTGCACACACGCACACTGCCTACGCATATAAAACCTATGTGTGCACCATCACATGCTATACAGAAACCACACGCCTGAAAAGGCAATCATAATTTAAGGTAAAATCTTACTCCTTAAATTTTCCAATAGAAACTTCTGCTCTTTCATAGGAAATCTTGCAAATTTCCAATGTCTTAAACTTCAAATTCAGAATCACCTATATAATGGGAAAATGCAATTGGCCGAGGTAAAGTAAGCAAGTCACAAACAGTCCAACACAGAACAAAAAAGAAATGAAAACATTTCCAAAGGCCAAAGACAAAGTTTATATGTTTCCTTCCCACTGGTTAATTGTATTTTTTAAAAAAATGAGCAATGTGTCATTGTAGGGAAAGAAACCAACAACTGGATGAACTTGTTAGCATGTTTCTGATGTTCAAGGGTAAATGACTTCCTTAATAAGCCAAGGGAAATGATCCAGAGATATTTCACTACAGATGACATCTGGATTAATTTAAAAGTCGTTTCCAATTATTTTTTTCTAATTATATTAGTCTTTATCATTCTTCTTTCAACAATAATGAAGGACAGTTATCTGAAAACACATACAACGAAAAGAATTATGGCTGGAAGCAGTCCCCCTGGGAGCAGGAAGGGGAGGAAGATGTTTAGTTTTCACCCTAAAACCTACATGAATAATAGCTATAAACAAAGATCTTACAGTTTGAACAGCCAGATGAACTCTGACGACTAGCTGGAAACCATCTCTAGTAGAAACTTTTATTTTGGAGATTATTATTCTTGCTCACTGACAAGGTCTTAGACCATTTCTCCTGATCAGGACTTTTCTGAAGGAAAACTGAAGGAACCTTTAAAATGCTTTATTTAAAAATAAAACAGTAGCTGGGTGTGGTAGTGCAAGACTTTAATCTCAGCACTCGGGAGGCAGAGGTAGGAGGATCACTGTGAGTTTGAGGTCACCCTGGACTAGAGTGAGACCCTACCTTGAAAAAAAAATGAAGTCAAATAAAAGTCACCTTAGTTATATACAATCTAAGATATACAATTTACAAATAGAAGTAATTCTGCCATCTTTTTAAGACATGGTCTTGCTGAATAGCCTAGGCAGGTCTCAAAGTCCAGATCCTCCCTGCTCAGCCTCACCAGTGCTGGCATTAAAGGGGTGTGCTGACACCTACATTCTTTTTTTTCTTTTAAATTAGAATTTTTTTGATCTTAAATATATATTTATTGTCCATAATGTTTTACATTATTCAGTGGGCAAACAATGAGTTGTTATCCCCAATTCCCCAATGTCCCCTTCCCCATTCCCAATCAGCTGGATATCCTCCTCTGAGTACCATCTGGATCAGTCCTTGTGGCACTGACACCTACATTCTTAATGCCCTGGAGCCTGAGGCAAGGTGGTGCCTTTGAAACCTACTAGACTGGTCTTAAGCAGCATTTACCTTCTCCACAAAATAGTGTAGACACATTCAATTAAGCAGAAACTTTCTTCCAGAACTCAAGACATACATGCTTGAGTTAAATAAAGGAGCTTTAATAGATACCTACTTTAAAGTAGTTTACCCAAATCTTAAAATGGCAGTGAGGTTTAGGTTGCACTAAATCTCCTAGGGAGACAGGATTAAGCTGATTATATTTTGGCAATTTGTAACTGGTTTGCGGGGCTGAGAAGATGGCTCAGGGGTAAAAGGTGCTTGCTTGCAAATCTGCTGGCCCAGTTCAACTCCCTAGCACCCAGGTGAAAAGTGGCACATGCATCTGGGATCCCAGTGCTTCCATGGCAACCAGAGGGGAGTCAGGAGCATCTGGAAGCTCCCAGGCCAACTAGACTGGCAAAAACAAAACAACGACAAGGGAGACCCTGTCTCAAGCAAGGTGATGGGAGAGGACAAACACACACACATTAAAAATTTGCTTGGGATAACAAGGAATCCTTAAGAATCATATTGCCAGTATTGATAAGGATGCATTGGCAAACAGCACAGGAGAGTGAACAGTTCAATGCCTTCTCGCCGGCATTGAGGGTTGAGTACTACATTTCTTTCCCTACCCAAACTAGCTTCAACCAAAAATGCAGGCATATTATGGGCCATTTAGAGCAAGTGAAAATTCTAATGGTCATAAACATTGTCAGAGCAGCGGGAATCACCAGTAATAGGAATCTATAGGCTTACCATTTGGCCTCTAGCTCCTTTGGGTCCAGCCTCTCCTGGCTCCCCGGGGTCCCCAGTCTTGCCCTAAATAAGTGCATTAAAATAAAATTATGGAAATCAAACATATGTCACAGAGGCATATTTATGTTTATAAATTGATTCCAACTAAAGGTCATTTTATACACGTTGTCTTTAACAGTCTTAATATTTTTCTTCCTTTGTATCTGTGCAGCTTTCTCTGCAGTACATATGCACATCACCACTCACTGGCTGGCAGTTCTATCTTCCCAATTAGAACTCAGGCTCCTTGGTGACAGCCACAGTGCCCTTTGTTGGGTCCCCTGATCTGATCACAGGACTTAGCATTTACTGAGTTCAGCTGATTTTTCTATAAAACTCAAAGCCTTAATGTGCCTTGCTATCTGATGGTGATTTGAAAACTCACTGGGAAAAAATCAAGCCAGGAAAAATCAGATCATTTGGGAACTCAATCTTCTTTACATTATCCTTTCTTTTGAGCAAAGAAAAAACACATATATATGGCAGAGGGGAAGGAGTACATTTGAGGAGAAAATTTGAAAAAGGATTATCTTTCTTCCTTTATCTAAAAATCTCAAAATAACATGTTAATATTTCAACAATATTGAGGACCACAATAATAGCAATAGTCTTACTCTTCCCTTTATAGAGACTTCTTGTCTTTTTTTGTGTGTGCATGCACCTCTGTGTGTGTGTGTGTGTGTGTGTGTGTGTGTGTGTGCCTCATGCACTTGTTTGGGGCAGGGTACACCAGCCTGCTCCATCACTCTTCCATCTGTTCTTATTTGAGACAAAGTCTCCTACTGATTCCAGAATTTACTATTTTTCTAAGCTCCAGCGATTCTCAGGTCCCTTCTTTCCTACAAAACTGTGTGTCCATGTTCAGCTGTTTGTGTGGGTCCTGGGGTTCAAATTCTAGCCCTCATGCTTGCAAAAGAAATGCTTCTAACCACTGAGATATCTCTTTAGCCCTATATTGTTTGTAAAATATACTTACAGATGATAGATAATAGATAATAGATAGATGATAAACACAAATATACAATATGGAGACATGGGTTAAAATTCAAAATTATATAAAAAGATAACACTGATGTACCTTTCTTACAATCTTAAGTGAACACATCGGGAAGAAATGGACTATATGTTTCTTACCTTTTCCCTGCAGCCAAAACATTTATCTACCTTTCTCTTGGCCTAAGATATACTTCCTAACCCCACAGGCATTCCTGAGAGATCTCGAGCAACTGGGAAGTGCACGATACCTTAGGTCCACTTTCTCCAGGGAATCCTTCCTGCCCCTGCAGAGGAAATCAGTACACAAACATCACCCATGGAGATCTATACCCACTTTAATTTCACCTGTGCCTTGATTAGTTTGAGTCCCTGTGAACACAGGAAGGGTTGAACCAGTTGGAAACTATGTCACTTAGAGAAACTAATTCCAATTCCCAAATTAAATTACTCACCAGTTTCACCCAAATATAGCAGCCCAAGAAAAGCAGCTGAAAGGAATCTGACGCTGAAAGTGATTTGAGGAGCCTACAAGTCATCTCTCCATTGTCTGTGCATGAAACAGGATAGGGGTGATTCTGCTAAGCGTCTAAAAACAGCCTTCCTCAAATGGATGTCAATGGAGAAATTTAGGAAGCTGGCCGTCTAAACTTGACCATTTATTCCAAGGTTCCAAGGCCCTCTTTTTTTTTTTGAGGTAGGGGGTAGGGTTTATCTTACTTTGGCAGAAGACTATAGTTGAAGAGGTATAAGAATTCCTATTTGATGAGAAATATGCATTTAAAATAAATTGGGGTGTGTGTGTTTGTGCACATGTATCACAGTGTACATGTGGAGATCAAGTATTAATTTTGAGGTGCCTGTTCTCTACCTTCTTTGAGACAGGGTCTCTTGCCCCTAAAACAAACTGCCAGACTGCAAAGGACTATCCGACCAGTTGCCCTTCAAGCTTTCCTCCCATTCTCTCGGGCACATTGGGATCGCAGATGCACACACACTTTGCATCTAGCTCTATGTGGGTGTTAAGGAATTGAACCTAGGCTGGCAGAGCCATCTCTCCAGCTTTGTTATCTTCTTTACTTTTTAGAATCTTGTGTGTGTGTGTGTGTGTGTGTGTGTGTGTGTGTGCGCACATGTGGAGGTCAGAGGACAGCTTCGGATGTTGGTCCTTGTCTTTTCTCTACTGTTACATGTGCCAGACTAGCCAGCCTGCAAGCTTCCCAGGAAGGATTCTCCTATTGTCATCTCCCATCTCGCCACAGGTTCCCTGGGAAGAGAGATGCATGCTATCACATCTGGTTTATGTGGATTTGGGGGATTTGAACTGAGATCCTCACACTTATATGGCAAACATTTTTACCGACTGAGATATTTCCCCAGCCCCTTTAAAACCTTTCTGTTTGAGGATTGGGCTAGGGAGATTGCTCAGTAAGCAAAGCTACTTGCGATGCAAGCCTGAGACCTGAATTCAAATCCTCAGAACCCTCGTAAAGTCGGACAAAGAGAACACATATATGTAATCTCAGCAAACCTACAGAGAGAAGGGAGGCTTAGCTACTCTGGTAAGGATAGCTATGAATAACAAGACAGACCCCACCTCCCAGCAAAGCAGAAAATGAGGATCAACACTGTGGATGTCCTCTCACCTCCACACGTGCACATGCATTCACACACATCCGGAGAAATCCTTTACTTTTGATTAACATGTACAAATTATATGCGTTAAGTGAATTATTTCAATGCAGGTACTCAATACAGTGATCAAATTCTTTTCAGCCTCTCCTTCCTCTTCCAACTTCTAGCTGCCAGTAATCCACAAAAAGTAGCTTATTTCCCAAGTATTCAAAATATCCTCTAACAAACATAAATACCAAAGACAAAATGGATAAAAGTCCCACCCATAACTAGTCACATATTCTCTCCTAGTCCTGTTAGCTTTTAAAAATGCATTTAAGCACAATTGGGATAAATTTACTTCTAATTGTCTTCTGAGTTTTTACTTGCCATATAAAATTTAAACAAGATAAACTCCATATAAATACTCATTTTATGGAGTGACTAGTGCCCACTGCCACGTGCTGTTTAATATCTCCCTCTTCGTGGGATGCTAATGTTGCTTTCGAGTATTCTTTATTCCAATGAAATCCCTCCTTATTAGTTTTGTCAAGTGTTAAAATTGTTGGTTGCTTATTCCTTCAGACACGGTCTAGAATCATTCTCTTTGGGATTGCACTTGGAATTGCATCCATCCTTCGTACTATTCTAGACTGTCCAACAGGAACTCACTGTGACTCCGAGACTCACTGAAACTTGCTTGTCTCTCAGATCTGTCATCAGTCCCAGAAAGGATATCTTTATGTTTTTGAGGATGTTGTAATTATGGTTGCATCTTTTCATGATTTTTTTTTTTACTGGTAATTCTTGGTATATCAAAGCCACTAGTTTTGGGGGCTGGAGAGATGGATTAGCAGTTAAAGAAGTTTGCTAGCAAAGCCTGCAAAGCCTGATAATCCAGGTTTGATTCCCCAATACCCACATTAAAGCCAGCTGCACAAAGTGAGTGTCATGGTTTGATACAGGTGTCCCCCACAAACAATTGAATGTGTTCTGATAGATCAATCCTCAGCTGATGGCAGTTTGGGTTTTACAACCTCGATGAAGCTGTGTTGTTGGGGGCAGGCTTATAGGGTTATAAGCCAGCTTCCCCTTGCTAGTATTTGGCACACCTTCCTGCCGCTGTTTGCAGTGCTGTGGCAGAGGTGATGTCCAGCTCTCTGCTCATGCCATCGTTTTCCCTGCCAGAATGGAGTCTCCCCTCGAGTCCGTAAGCCAAATAAACCCATTCCTCCACAAGCCACTTTTGTTTGGGTTCTTTCTGCTCAGCAACTAAGAAGATGACCACAACAGTGAGGCATATGTCTGGAGCTCATTTGTAGTGACAGGAGGCCCTGGCATACTGGTAATCACTCTGTTCTCTCACTCTCTCTCTCTTTCTCTCTGTCTCTCAGATAAATTTTTTTTTAAATCACTAGGTTTGGTAAACTAAGCTATCTTATTTTTCAGGCATATTTAGTAATGGGTTCAATGGTAAAAGTCTCTTGCTTACAAAGCCTACTGGCCTGGGTTCAATTCCTCAGTCTCCCACATAAAGCCAGAAATATACAAAAACAAATACTAAGGGGCTGGTTAGATGGGTCAGTGGTTAAGGTGCTTGTTTCCAGAGCCTAAGGACCTGGGTTTAATTCCCCAGTACCCATATAAGCCAGGTGCATAAAGTGGCACATAAGTCTGGAGTTTGTTTGCAGTGGCTGAAGGCTCTGGCATCCCTATACTCACTCTGTATCTCTGTTTACACATAAATAAATAAAAATATTAAAAAATTAATATTCAGTCACAATATAAAGTGATCATTTGGATGAACAATTTTATTTTAAAGTTACTGTTTGGACCACTGCATTTAGAAAAAAATGCTGCAAAATCTCTCACTAAGAGCCAAAGTAATCAAAATAACAGGAGGACAAATGTGGATCGCCTCCTGAGTGAAATTAAGTACAGATTTGTTAAGATTAGAAGCTGCTCAGACTGGGATAAGTCAGGCCCTCACAACACATCAGGGCAAAACACAGAGAATTCATTTCAACTTTCAATTTTCACCTACATCTGAAACCCTCACACACTTCCCCTCCATACATTCCCCACAGGATATCAGCAAGTGAATTATCAAAATAGATTTCATGTTTTATAGGACTGCTTTATACTCTTGCCTCTTTCTTTCCCTTAAATATAGCAAACAGAACAAGCAACACAGAAAAATGAAATAGATCCAGCTTTAGTAGGTGTGGCTTACCTTTGTCCCTTTACGCCCACTGTTACCATAACCTGGATGGCCATCATCACCCTAGCAACAAAGCAATTAATTATAAGCATCGAGACTACAGATAGAAGCAGGCTTATTCTTAAGAGAACAAGGTAGACTGATTTTTACTTCATTCAAAGATACCAGGAAACAGAAGCCTCCCTCTGGACAGGTGCCAGTGACACTTTGGGATGATGGCACTCAAAGAATTCATATGTACTGAGTGTTGTGATGAAGACCAAGAATGTGGTAAGAGACAGATGTCCCCTAGCCGCTCACGTGTTTTGAATGAATTTGAATTTTCCAGCTGGTGGAAATTTGGAAGGTGGTGCCTTGCTGGAGGAGGTGTGTTGCTTGGGGGTGAGTTTTGGGGTGTTATAGCCCAGCTTTCCCCCTTGTCTGAGCTCAGCTCACTTTCTTGCTGCTCGCTACCCAGTAGTTGTGGCAAGAAGTAATACCCAGCATCTAGTCTCCCATCATCTCCCTGCCATGCTGAAACTTCCCCTCAAGACTGTAAGCGAAATAAACTCATTTCTCCTATTAGCTGCTTTTTGGGCTGGTGCTTTGTTCCAGCAATGTGACGGTTACTACAACAAAGAGAGGTTATGTCACGCTTCTAGTAATCATCCAGAAAAAGGCAATAATCCCCAACTGTATGCTAATATGTTAATATGTTAAGCTCTAGTTCCATTTGCAGTTGGCTAGACAAAAACCAGTACTCCAAGATGTCTGACCAGTGGCTACTGTCTGGGCCTGTGGGAGCCGTGAACGCTGGGAGGAGGGATGAAGGATGGGAGGGGTTTCTGATGAAGAGGTCCTGATGGAGGAAAGGCTGGAAGAAGCCATGTGAGGCCGCTGTCAAGCTTTGTCTATTGCACCATTTGGCTTCAAGAGCATCCTGACCATATCTGCTGCTAGGAAAAGTTGGCCAAGGCAATCATTTGAAATGAGTGACACCGCTCTCAAATTCTAGAACACGATGCACCTAGATTGGGCTATGTCTTTAGAAAACTTCTCAGGGATTGAGTTCAAGTAAAGGGTTATCACAGTGAAGGATTCCATGGGCAGATCCATAGTGGAAATCAAGCAAAGCACCAACCTGTGGGCCCCGAGGGCCTGCGAAGCCGGTAGTTCCCTTTTCTCCTGGAGCTCCAGGTTCTCCCTGTTTAACCAAACAGTGAGATGGGGCTTCATTGCTTTTGGATTTTAATCATTTTATTACAGGTTTTAATAATTTAGTAATTTTAATAACTTTTATTAGAGACTAAGAAAAAACTGAAACTTGGTAATATTACCCTTTTGTGAGTGTATGTGTGTGCATGTGTGTGTACAGGTACACATGCAAGTGTACACACAACATGTAGACACCAGAGGAAAACCTCAGGTGCTGTTCCTCAGGTGCTGTCCACCTTTTTTAGGACACGTTCTCTCACTGGCCTGGAGGTCCAGTAGGTCACACTAGTTGGTCAATGAGCCTACCTGTCTGTCTTCCTTAGCACTGAGGTTACATGCATGCACCACCACATGGGCTTGGGGAATGAAGTCCAGGTTCTTATATTTACACAGCAAGCACTGTACCAACTGAGGTATCTCCCAAGTCCTGTATTTTTTAAAGACAGAGCCTCACACTCTAGCTCAGCCTGGTCTCAAACTTGCAGCAACCCTCCTACCTCAGTTTTGTAGTTACTGATATTAGAGGCATGACCCACTGCTCCTAGCTTTCATTGGGCTGCTGTGTAATAGCGACTAGAAGTAGCAGCACTTATAAGCATGCCTGTGTGTCACAGCTGGTGGCCAGGACTGCATGCTATACAAGTGACACAGAAGAAGGGCTGTGGCTGGCCAGCAAGGTCTCCTCCATCCGTCACCGAGTCTCCCTCTTAGCTGCTCAGTGCCACAAAAAATGTCCCTATCATGAGCCATGAAGGATGTTCTCTACTGCAAATAAATTAACAAACTTGTTTCCCATGAGGACCCACACCAGTCATCTGATTCCTGCAAACATGGCTGGTGTTTTAGTCAAGTTTCAAGGTTTTGAGTAGAAATCAGATCATCAAGGAAGCAGTTGTCTCTGACTAGCAGAGAATCCACGGGTGGAGTCATAGATAAATCTCAGCATTATCTTGGGGAAACACCAGCTACTTGAGAAAATTAACATGGATTTTTAAAAATTATTGAGTTTATTTGAGGAGAAATCACAATTTGTGGAGTTTATTGGGACCTGGAAGGGAAGTCTAGAACACTTTATATGGAAAACATATTTCAGAAAAGTGGAAAGCTAGAGAAACCTGGGCTTAGAAAGTGAAATTAGAATGGAGCTGGGGACCATGTGAAAACTGGAGAAGCTGAGGCTTAGAGAGTGAAGCTAGAATGGAGCTCTGGGTGTGTGGCATCTGCGGGAACACAGGCTTCCAAGGAAAATCAGAAGGGGCTGCAAACACGTGGAAAGCTTTGAGGAAAGATTTAGAGGGTGGCAGATCCAGAGTGGGAATCTGCACATGGTAAATTAGAGACCACAGACAAAGTGAGAAAATAGGATTGAAGAGACATTAAAAGACAGAGTTAGGTCTCCCTTCCCCACCCAGCCAGGCTGGGAACTGAGACTCACATGGGGGAAGTTCAGGCCACACCACACCAGTGGCAAACCCAAAAGAGAAGAGGTAACACTGGTTACCTTATAGTTCATTGCGCTATCCATTGCACTACAGAGCCTTGTTAACACAGGTTTAACAAAGGAAAGTAGACCCTTTCATTAGAGAAAAAAAATTAAAATAGGCTTTTAGTTTTTGTTTTAGGTTTGCAGAAATGTTACAAATACAGTGAGAAAGTCCCCAGTATGCCACATCTATCTTCCCCTACTGTTAATATTATGATAGCTGCACAATGAATGAATCAATACTGGCTCATTATCATTCACTAAAGCCCAGACTTTAGACATATTCCCTTAACTTTTAACTAAAGTGAAGGGTCCCATGGAGGATACCCATGTGTCATAAGGTCACATGTCCCTAGGCTCTTTCAGCCTGGAACAGTTTGTCAAACTTTTCTTGGTTTTGATAACTTGATAGCTTTGAAGAGTCTGGTCAGGTATTTGTAGAATGGACCCCAATAGGGGGTCCCTCTTTTCCTTCTGATCAGGATGGGCTTTGGGGACCATGGCCATAAGGGATCATTATCAAGGGTGCTCACCATCGACATCACTATTGATCACTAATGGTATTGACCTTGGCCACATGGTTGACATAGTGTTGGTCAAGCTTCCTCGCTGTCAAGGTATCTGTGTCCACGTTCCCCTCCCCGTATTGCACTCTTTGGAGGAAGAGTATGGAAGTATGTGTACTTGACATCTAAGGAGCAAGTGGTTAAGTCATTTTTTTGAGAAAGAAAACAAGCATGATAAGAACGAGAACTGCAAATGGACCAATGCCCACAGCACTGAGCTGTGGAGGTGAAACAGAATAGGAGGGGCAGCAGGAGATCTCCCCAGGACTGTCAGGAAGTGGTTCTCAGAGTGCATTCAGAGGTTTCCTGGTACACAATCATCAGGGGCTCATGTGCAAAAGCTCATTCATAGGCCCCTTGACAGTGTCTTTAGTGGAGTCCAAAGTGTGTGTTTAAAGTCAACTTCCCAGCTGAACCACAAGCATACTGAAATCTGAAAACACCTGCTTCATGGCGGGAAAACAAGGAGAGTCACATGGTTTGCCCACGATCCAATACTTGGTGAGTGGGAGATCCAGGCATGGAGCCCAGGACTGATGAACTTGAACTTACTGGAGTAAGATCAGGGTAAGCGTTTGAGGTTTATCTCAGTTAATTGTAAGTCTAGGGATTACTCCATCTGGAGGCTGCCCAGAAGGTTTGGGTTTGCTTTAGGACACTTGTCACCCCCTCCTCCAATTCTTTCTCCCCCTCCTGAAAAGTTCCTTTTATTAATAACGGTCATGAGGAGCACAGATACCCTACTCCTATTTTCCTCCCCTTTCGCTGCTAATCCAAGCCTAATCCATTTCTGTCTGTTCTTCTTGGGATCTCGTCATCACTTCTTTTACACATAATGTGTATAAACCCATGGATGTATCATGTGTATATCAGCACATACGCACACGCACAGTAACTTCTGTCAAGAAGTTACTCCGGCAGCAACTCTACTCTGCAGAGCTGCTCCAGCTGTTCTGCCTTGTCTTTTCAGTCCCCTCCTTTCTCTTCTGCAATCATAAACATGTTACGGCCTCTCCTGTCATTGAAAACAAATGCCTGTTTCAGAATACTAGACCTTGACAATATGAAGTAGTAATTTCCTCCTCTTTTCCTCAAGGGTGGAATGTCTTGAAGAGCAGATCACAGTTCTTTACCCATTTCTCCTCCCTGACATGTTGCTCGGTCCCTTGCAACCTGGTACGATAGCTCTTTTCCTCTCTGAACTTTTTCTGTACCAGTTCATCCTTTGCTTTGCTTTCCCTTTATTCCCAACAATCGATGGCTTCTTGTTTCCTCTCACCCATCTTACAAACAGGCAGATCTTTAAGAACAAATGATCAGCAGCCTGCACCTGCAAGCAGAGCTATTTGCTCTAGTCTCAGAGCTAGTCTTCAACCTGCTGGGCCCATGGCCTTCTCTGGTGGTGGTGATGGCGACTCCCTGCTTGCTGGAAACCCTGTAGCATTTCTTGCTCCTGCTCCAGTTCCTTCCCAGGAGAGCCTATGGAACCATCACATGCAAAGTTCCATGATCGAGCCCCTCCTGCTGCCCATTTCTTGGGGGGTGGGTTTATGGGGTTATAAGCCAGCTTTCCCTTGCCAGTGTTTGGCACACCTTCCTGCCATTGTTTGCAGTGCTGTGGCAGAGGTGATGTCCAGCCCTCTGCTCATGCCATCGTTTTCCCTGCCAGGATGGAGTCTCCCCTCGAGTCCATAAGCCTAATAAACCCATTCCTCAACAAAAAAAGAAAAGCCTATGAAATTGTTTTATGTTAAATTCCATCATCAGTCCTCTTCTTTCTTAGTTCCTTCCCAGAGGAGCCTCTGGGATTATCCCATGTTAAGTTCCATCATCTAGGTTCCTTCTCTGTCTTAGTTTCCTCCCAGAAGAGTGTATGGAATCTACACAGTCTATGGAATTATCACCCATAAAGTTCTTGTTTACTTGGGTCTCCCAGTCACTTCAATGAGAATAACAAACTAGTCTCCTGGCTTCCAGCCTTCAGAAGGTTTCAACACTTCCTTGCCCGTTTGACATCTCCCTAGAGTCTGGCTGTGTCCCTGCAAAGAACTAAGCAGCAGTCTGCTAGTCACGTGGACTGTTTCTCTTTATGTGTGTGCCAGACAGACCATTTTTAATTTAAATAATTATCGCTCAAATCGTCCCTTCTCCCAGGATGCTCCATCCCCATGCCTTCCTGCACATTGTTCCTTTTAACTGAAATCCTCCATTCTCCCCTCTTCTTGTCAAAGTCCTCATCATCCAAGGCCCCTCAAAGTCCATATCCTCTCTGCTACCTCTGTATCCAAGCCTTCTAATACTGCTGTGTTTAAACTTCCACGTCATTCTCCCTTACCCCATCTAATTTATGCCATTGATTGCTGTGAAGATATTCTAAATTCTTTGGGTCTGATTTCATGCCTTACACATTATTACTCCAAGAAGTTCATTAGTTCATAAATATTCACCAAGCACTTATGTTCTAAGCCCTCCCTCTTTTCCTGTCACTGACTTTCCAACAGAGCTGAAGACTCAAGACACAGCCTTTAGTCTTAAAGGGTGTCCAACAAAGGTTTGGATGAGAGAAGGAAGGAAGAAGAAACAGAGAAAGAGAAGGAAAGGAAGGATGGACATAGAGAGGGAGGGAGAGAGAGACAGGAAGGCCTGGCCAGAACAGCCTTCTTTCCCGCCAATCCCTTAGCTGGATAGGGTGTAGCCCGTGGTGAGATTATGCTGATCTGGAATCCCTGACCTCATCTTGGTCCACACCCACGTCCTTAGAGGTTGCTGGCTCTCTAAGAACCAAGCCAGGACTCAGGGACAACGAGATGTGTTTTTCTTTGTGTTGAAAGGGCTCTGGCTCATCTAACCAGACCCAGTTCTCTTGAGTAGAAAATGTCAATGTTGGGGGTTAGAAAGAATGTGACATACTTTATTTCCTTGGCTCCCCAAATGGCCTTGAGTCCCTGCTTGTCCTCCAGGTCCAGGGGGCCCCTGAAACAAAACAAGGATTGTGAATATAATAAAACATAAAGCAACGTTCCCTTAAAGCATTTATGTCTCTTCTAAGAGGAAAATGAGCTGCAGATGGGAGAAAGAGTTATGGTTGTTCAGATTCCTGCTCTGGAAAAAAGTATCGCAGCTGTCATATAAAGACTAGTAAATAAAAGAAAATTAATAAAGTAATTCATGCCAGATGTTGCCTGAGTGATTATGCTTTCTCTCGAGTCTTGTCTTCCAAGCAGATTTCAGGTTCTCACCATTTTAAAGCTCCGAGAACAGATGTAGCTAAAGTGTCTAACATTTAAAGAAGGCATTCCAAATGACATTTGCCTTAAGATAAATGCTTTCTGACAAAAGCAAGGGATCAGTCTTTGTTTGAAGGTAAACATCTTTGCAAATTTTTATGAGTTCTACATTGGAAAGCTCAATAGATTTCACTAATATTGAGGCAAAATATGTTCAGGTAGTATAGGGTAGCATTTTAAAATCATTTTCAGAACCAATTAGAAGATAGAAAAAAAGTCATCCTTGAATCCTACCAGAGTCTGTTCCACCAGAAGCATTTATTGTAAATGTCTGTCAGATTAGTAAAGGGAAAGGGTTGATGGCTCATCCAACCTCCATGATGGGGGAGGATGAAACCTAACGGCTGTGGTGCAGATGACATATTGTCCTATGACCAAGGCGTTCCTCAAAATGTGAGCCACAGGCCTAGACACAAAACACCTGTGTTGTGGCAATGTGAACATAAAACATAGGAATCACAAATATGTGGACAGTGCTTACTTTTGCACCTATGAATATTAAGCCATTTTAATTTTCACAATATCCAGTGAGGTAGCTACCGTGACTCTTCTTTTATGGTAGATTTCTCTTTAATTCAATTGTCCATGATGACATAGGTAATAAGAACAAGTCTGGAACTCAAACCTAGGCATTTTGGCTCCAGATGCAATGTCTATGACTCCTGTGCTAAGCTTTGTAAAGATAACAAATTCTACGATGTTCTCAAAATTTGCCTTGAACAAGTCAAGTATTTTTTCTTTCCCTCCCTCCTTTTCTCCCTTCTCCCTTCCCATCTTGCTTTCTTTTTGAGAAAGGGTCTCATAGAGCCCAGGTTGGCTTTGAATTCCAGGGGTCCAGGACCACACCCAGCTAATTCTGACCTTTCTTGATGGTGCTTGATGGTGCATATGCCAGTAGTATTATTTAACCAAGAAAGCACAAATGTTTAATTAGAGCTTCAATTAAAATTGGAATTTTGGATCTACTTTTCTATGATATTTCTGGGCATTGGGTTATATTAGAATAGGACCTCATAGCAAATCAAGCAAAGAGAAGACAAAATGGAGACACCAAAGAACATGCTATTCTTCCCAAAGGTCTTTCTTCATTTTTATTGGGCCTCAGATTATATTTCTTTATATTCCAGCCACATATTGGCTTCATGTATGCAGAACACTGTAACACTATAAGTTAACACTATAAGTGCCTTCTGCACACCACCAACAGAAATCACGCCCCTTCTTTTGACTGTAGAGAACACATTATTCCACCAGAAAGGAAGGTCCTCATGAGCATGAAACCTATGGCAATGTGTTTGTAGAGCCAATAAAAGCAACACCCTCCTGGATATCCGACTGTGTTTGTCTCTTGGTTTTCCTTTGGAAACAAGAATTTTGAGCTCCCATCATCATGTCCTGAACACAGAAAATTCCAAACATCTTTGAAACAGCATTTTAACTGGTTGACAAGCATATTTCATGAAAAGCAAACAAAGAAAATAATGTTTTCCAGCCAGAGACATGGAAGCGGAGGCTGGAGAGACTCACTGGCAATGCCGAGAGGTTGAGTGATTTATGGCTTTGAAGAGTCTTGCCAAAGGCAAGATTAAAGGGACCCTTTCAGAGAGGGCATCGTGGGCCAACGGAAAAGTTAATAGAGAAACAGCCACTTGGGTACAATTGTAGATTCTAGAGCAAAAGAAAGACTAAGACCTTGAATTTCAACCCATCTGCAGATTAATATTTGATAGGATCAGATGAGATAATGACCCGATATACATTTTCCTTGGCATTTACTGTTGTTAGTAGTAAAAAAAAAAACTCTGTGGTGCCAGCAAGCATTTCATGAGCTGAAATATACTGTATGTGAATACAGTATGGTTTCTTATCATTTAATTCCACTGTGAAACGACAAAGGTTTCATTTGTTCTAAAGGATCACTTTTCATCAAACCTGAGCAGTTATTTATGTGCTTTAAAATATCATGTCATGCTATACAAAGCTTATGCAAATGAGCTCCCTAAATATCCTGATGATGAGCACAACCACTTAGGGGTTGGACCACTGCCCAGTTTAACTAATAGATGGGAAGTAGTGTGTTCCCTTTATACTCCTGTTAGTGGAGAGTGACATTCACTCATTCACTGCTGCTGTCCCAGGCTCTGGGGACATAACCAACACACTGCTCCTTACAGAGAAAACAAGACCCAGAGACATTCAAATATATCCGATGACAGACAAGGGGCGAAGCACATACAGTCTTGCTTCTCAAAGTGTGGTCCAGAGACCTGCCTTAGCAGCATCACCCGGGCTCACTCAACACTCAACATGCCGAGTCTCAGGCCCTCCTGCCCAGAACTCCTGGATTCAGTTAACAGATTCTCTGGGAGATTCTCCTGTACTTTGAAGTAGAAGAAGTGTTGGTGTTGGGAGGTCATTCCCAGCCCTGGGTATGTTTACTGTAGTCATCTGGGGAGAATTCAAAGTTATTCATACCACTATTCACTTCTAGAGTTATGAGGAGGACTCCCAGTGGAAGGATGTTGTAGTCTCCCAAAGGTTCTTATATGTAGCCCAGGGTGAGGATCGCTAATGTGGGCTGTCTGTCTCCTGGCTGGGATATGAAAAGCTCCAAGAAGCTTGAGAATAGGGAGTAAATCTGACTTCACATGGAGGAGGAATTCCTCTCTTCAGCTGAGTGGCAGAGGGGGGAGCAGAAATGATTTCGACCCCTAACAGAATGACAGTCTTCCCAGCAAGATGGGGACCACACTCACCACAGAAAGTCAAACATAATACAATCTGTTGGCCCATGGGCAGTAAATAATTCACCTGCAGAGAAGAAACCACAAGGGCATCCATAGTAAAGCCAAGATCAAAGCCAAAATGCAACTAGTCTCCTTACATACCTGGGGACCTTTAATGCCCAGACTTCCTTTTTCTCCCTTTGCACCAGTCTCTCCTCTTGGGCCCTAAGGACAAAGAGGATGTTATTTTCTACTACAATGAGAGCCCTTGTATGTTAGCTTTCACATAAAAGGTGGAAACGCTAGGTCTGTCAGTAACAGGCAGAACCTGTGTGGATTTTTCAAGCTGTCCCTCATCCGTGTGGGAATACATAGTCCATCTGACGTTCAGCTGCTTGGATCTTTACAGCTGGGAACAGATATTGAATAGCTGAGCTTTAAAAAATATTTTTATTTATTTATTTGTAAGCACACACACACTCACAGAGAGAGAGAGAGAGAGAGAGAGAGAGAGAGAGAGAGAGAGAGAGAGAGATTAGAGGCAGAGAGAATGGACACACCTCTAGCCACTGCAAACAAACTCCAGATGCATGGGCCACTTTGTGCATCTGGCTTTATGTGGGTGCTGGGGAATCAAACCCAGATAGTTAGGCTTTGCCAACAGGTTCCTTAACTGCTGAAGAAGGAACACAAGAAAGAAAAAAAAATCTCTTCAGCCCTGAGCCTTTCAGTACTGTATTATCTGCACCATCTTCATACTCTGAATAGGTATATTTCTTACATTAACATTTTTTATTATGCTCTGAAACCAGAATATTTAAATCAATTTTATACTCAATAGCCACATACAAGATTGGTCATAAAGATGATGTGACACATATTAAAGATGAAATTTAGGGATTTCTAACTTCTGGAATATTATGTTGCCTATTAGCTATAGCTTCATATGTTACCCAGAGAAGCCTTCATGCTGTATTTGGGATTTTACTTCTAGTTTTAAATTGTGTTGTGAATTTAAAGAGGTCTATGAAACGGAAGAAGGAATGTTGTAGCATTACTCACAGGGCATGAAATACAGGCAGTCAATCTACTGAGCTGCTTCTGCACAATCCCAATGGCAAATATCTCTCACTTAAAAGTAAGAAAATCGAGCTTTCCTCAGATGGGCAAGCAGCGACAAAGAAAAGCAATCAAACTGGAGAGATATAGTGGTCCAGGGGGAAGGTGATTTACCACTCGGAAATGGTGGAAAAATGTAGAGAAAGTTTCTCTTCTAGTGTTTAAAGATGTTGTGCTCCCAGCTTCACATACCCAGAGGCCAATACAGAATGCCTTTATTTTTAACTACTTGCTTTTAAACCTTGAAAAACAGAACTGATGATCGTCTTGCCTATGCCCAACAGTAGGCTTATTTCTCATACATTCAAGACTAAGTCTGGAGAGGAAAAAAACCCTACTTCAGTGATCTGAAAGTTTTCTTATTTTATTGTTTCCGGTGCTAGGGATCCAACCCAGGACCTTGCACATGCTAGGCAGGTGGGGTTCTGCCCTGAGCTGCCTACAGCGCCTTCTTTCTTTCATCTTTTTCTTTCTTTCTTTCATCACAGCATTTGCTTTCTTCCTGCCTTATCATTATTTTTGGCGACATTTTGCCCTCTGGCACATGCTTCCTCTCTGCTCACATGGCCAGTGTGAAGAGCCAACTATGGCTTGTTCCTTGCAGAGGAAAAAGTGCTGGAGGCAGCTCCCCAGAGAGGTGGGCTGGAAAGGACAGGCAGAGTGCCACGCTATGGATCACCCTTCTGAAGCCTCCAGCTGTATGTGGAGCAATTCTTTCCTAGAGTAAAGCCAGCTTTTCTGCACCATGAACATCCAGAGATGCAACACCATGCTATTACTGTGGTAAATTGATCCCAATCCCCAGATTTCAGGCTCAACATTTTCCTTGGCTCCTTCCCCTTCCTGACTGGAACAAACTCTGATAAAAAGAGACCAAGTACTACACAAAGTCAAAACTCTGTTACTGGGCTGGAGAGATTGCTCAGTGGTTAGGGATTTGTCTGCAAAGCCTAATGACCTGGGTTTGCCTCCCTAGAGCCCAAGTAAAGCCAGATGCATAAAGTGGCACATGCATCTGGAGTTTATTTGCAGTGGCTGGAGGCCCTGATGTGCCCATTCTTTCCTTCTCCTCTCTCTCTCTCTCTCTCTCTCTCTCTCTCTCTCTCTCTGAGTCTCTCTTCTCTTTCTCTCTCTTGGTTTGAAAGTAAGTAAAATATTTTAAAACTCTATTACTTCCTTACTTTGTTATCTTGAACATACTTTAGATGTCTCTAACTGTAGGTTGGTTTGGGATGTTTCTCTAGAGGCTTCAGATTCTCCCCCACCCAGAGTCTTCTTCCAGATCTCATATCCTGATTAGCCTGATGTACCTGAGGGCCTTTAAGTCCTGGCAACCCATCAAGTCCACTCGGGCCTGCAATCCCAGGTTTTCCCTGTGATGAAAAATAGCCAACATGTTAATGCTGCTTCTTTTCCACTTACAATAGCAATGAAAGATTTTTGCAAGAAAAAACTAGGCAAAGATAAACATAAGGAAGAAAAATCTAAAATCTCATCAAGCAAAGATAACCTTCAATAGTCCATTGATATATTTGTCTTGACTTTGTGTATGTGTTTGTGTATTCATACAAATTCCTACTTTTAAAACAATGTATTATGCTATGTCTATATGTGGGTGAGAAGAAGAACTTACACTCTCTCCAAATATCCAGTTAGCTTACAACAACATCTTTATATTCAAATAGATTTAAAACCCAAGATTGAAAATTTAAGCATTCTCTTCACATTGTCCTTGGACTCTGTCACAAAGAATTACAAAAACACTAAGGAAGCATGAACCAGTTTAGTCAACTATTAGGGTAGCTTAGTTTGCATCCCAGTTGATGTAATCACATATAATTGGATATGACTCAATGCCCCTCATTAATACATCTTCTTAGGAATCGAGAAGAAATGAATGTCTTCTTCCTCCAATCTCATCTCATTTACTTAAGGTGTCTTTGCTGCGTTTGTCGATGGCTCATCTTGAAGCCTGCTATCATCTGAATGTGTGTGATGTCCACCTTCCCAAATATTCATATGCTGAATTGTGTCTGAGGAGGTGGGGCCTTTGCTAAGTGACTAGGTCACAATAGCTCTATCTCACAAATGGGATTAGAGATTTTTTTTTTTTTTTGGTTTTTGTTTTTCGAGGTAGGGTCTCACTCTAGTCCAGGCTGACCTGGAATTCACTATGTAGTCTCAGGGTGGCCTTGAACTCACAATGATCCTCCTACCTCTGCCTCCCGAGTGCTGGGATTAAAGGCGTGCGCCACCACGCCCGGCTGGGATTAGAGATTTTATAAAGGGCTCCGGGAAGCTATGAGCTTTGTCCAATGTGTGGGGAAGCAACCAGAAAGCATTATTTTTGAAGCAGAGGAGCAAGCCCTCATCAGACAGTGATGACTTGTTCTTACATTTCACAGCTTCTATAATGATAAGAAATAAAGACCTGTTGTTTATAAATGACTCAGCCCAAGGCATTCTGGCATAACAGTAGGCATAGATTGAGACAAACTATGGTTCCAGGAGAGGCAGTGTCTGTAAATGATAAACTCTGTTCGTATGTCTGAAAGTCTATTTTACATTCACTCATAGTTCAGCTAGGTATAAAATTTTGGGTTATACTTTTCTCCACCTTTAAGATACTACTTTGTTCTCTATAACACATTTTTGACCAGAAGTCTTCTACAATTTAATGTATTCTTTCTTTCTTGAGCAAAACTGTCTTTTGTCTCTGCTGATGCTTAAGGAGTTCTTTTATTCTTAGCATTCTGGAGTTTTACCATGACATTAGTAAGAGTGGATTTATTATTTATCCTCATTGTGTGTTTGATCTCAGGATGTGTGTTTTGTAAAATTTCAAGTTAAAACTGTTCTTTCATGAATAACTGTGTGTTCATGAACCATGCAGAATGTATTATTATATGCAAGCAAAAGGGATATGATGTGTCTTTTGATCTAACTTTCTGAACAAATTATTCACACCACCCACTTTACATTAAAGCTTAATTGCTTTCTTTTGGTTTAGATGGGGTTTCACAGAACTCATGTTGAGAACTGATAGAACAAACATGTAAAAGAAAGTTTACTTAAAGTGATCACATCTTTTACTTGAAAACCAAACAGAGCTAAATTTATTAATACTATTGGAGCTAAATATCACCTTTGATCAATTTTAAAATCATTTGTGCATGCAATTTGAAATTTGAATTCTTGAAGTTATAGCCCCAAATTTTCCAACATTGTATTCTATAACTAATTTCATCAAAAAAGCAAAAGAAGGTTAATATGGGAAGAGATAGCATAGTCTTTATTTCAGCTCCTTGATTAGACATGGATTGTTTATCATTTGGAGTGAAGAAAATAAAATTACAGACCTGTGGGCCAGTATGTCCTCTTTGGCCATGAGCTACCTAAAATAAGAGGGAAAATGGATGTTTTTAATTAAGAAAAATGCTATTTATAGTTGATTTAAATTAATAATGAATGTCTTATGGCACTGGCATAAATAATTCCCATATACCATTCAATTATCCACTGCACTGTGAAAGCAGAATGTTACCAACTCTGATTTCTATCCTAGAGTAATAAGCAACTGGAATCATAGCCAGCCTCAAGCTAGAGATATTTGTGAGAACAGGTTGTGGCTAATAATTTGCACCACTAAGCTTTCTCTATTGCTGTTCACCATCTGTGTTATTGACTGATTTGAATCTTACATTTTCCCCAAGCACTACTAAATAAGCCAGGAATCAGGACTGGACCAGCAGAAAGACAGGATCCAGAGGAAAAGTTGGGACAATTGGCTCCAGGAACTTTATAATACATTAAGTTCAGAAATTATAGATCGCCCAATTAGTTTTGTTTCTAAAAATAATGTAATCACATTAAGAAAATCACCAGTAAGAAATGAATCAACCCAAATATTTCAAAATTACTCAATTTGATATATTAATAAAATACTGTTGCTATACAGTCAAGTGAACCTTTCACTCTATAGAAGGTGAGGGTTTGAGCATAAACTCCATATCAATATGTTATAGTTCAGAAAGGCGAGTGATAGACATTTTATCTACTTTGGTCACTCAGTAAGGTTATAGCAAAACTCATAACTAGAATGTTCAAACTTCAACAGGTATCAGGCAACATTGTCTTGATGGAAACTTCTTAGAAATTTTCCTTGAGAGCCCAATATTGCCTACTTAAAATTCTGCTAACTGTATTTCAAGATTTGTTGTTATTTAAGAAACAAAACTGTGTTTTTGGGAAATAGTCCTATTTCTTTCAAATGAGGATGAGTCATCGTGAAAGTCTAAATTGTCAGAGGAAGAGAAACCACCTTCATTCCTTTAGCTCAAGGGATTGTTCCCATTCGTTTCGCTTCCATGCCATTAAGAAAAATATCTACAAGTGGATTTTTCTATTCAGAATGTTACTGCTGCTCTTTGAAGGACATTAGATGGGAGCGTGTAGATGCCCCACACAGGGGCTGAGGTTAAAAGTGCTTGTTTGATTGAAAGCCTGATGGCCTGGGTTTGATTCTCCAGTAAAACCAGATGCACAGGGTGGTACATGCATCTGGAGTGTTTCTGAAGGGGCCTGTGGCCCTGACACACCCATTCTCATTCTCTTTCTGCATTCAAATAAATAAATAGCTTTCAACCACAGGAGACATTTGCTCTTTGGGTGTTGGAGATGAGAGATGAGCACTACAAACTTCTCCAGGGCAGAATTCAGCACATGCCATAGGAATGCGGATGATGGACTCTCTGTAGACAGTAGTCATACCCCGTCAGCTGAAGAGCTTTTTGAGATGGGTTTCAGAGGATGGGTAGGAGCCCTCCCAACAGAAGTGCAGGCCAGGTAATGGAGTAAAGGCAGGCAAATTGGCAGCTCTTCAGGTATTGGCAATAAGGCCATTGGGGTGAGAAACGTGAGAAGAGAGGAGGTAGCAGCGTTACTCGTTACTCGGCTGGTGGGTTTGTACCTTACTTCGAGAAGCCCCTGGGATTCTTGGAGAGTTACCATACGTGGCCAGATCACTACATCTGGCTGCATAGAAGAACTGAGAGTAATGGTTTATTCTAGCAAAACCAGGGGCTTCTAGGGGCTGGCAAGATATCTTAGTGCATGAGGACTGAAGTTTGATTATGGTACCCACGTAAAATTCTGGGTGAGGTGGAGACAGGAGGATTCCTGCAACTTGCTAAATGGTGAGTTCCAGGCCAATGAAAGACCCTGTCACAAAGGACATTGATGGCATTCCTGAGGGTGACACCCCAGGTGTGCTCTAGCCTCCCACACAGGCACACACATATGCACCTGCTCACATGTGCTCATATAAAAATAACAGAAAGCTGGACCGGAGAGATGGCTCACTTGCCTGCAAAGCCTAAAGAGGTGAATTTGACTCCCCAGAAGCACAATGTGGCGTGTGCATCTGGAGTTCATTTGCAGTGGCTGGAGGCCCTGGTGCGTCCCTTCTCTGTTTCTTTTCTCTCCACCTCTCTCTCTGCTTGCAAATGAAAATATATTTCCAAAACATAACAAAAAGCTTCTAGTACAGTTTGAGGGATGTAGGATGGACAGACCTCCACATGAAAAAACGTTCCTCTGGTTCACTGTCCTGATGCTTGAACCATCATCCATAAACCTTTCCTCTTGTGTGTCTAAGGTCTGCTTTTGAAAGAGCTTGAGGAAAACACATTTATCACACCCCTGCTTCCTCCAGGGCACTGGGTGGGGCGTGGCAAGCAACACCTGAGTCCTGTCTCTAACCAAGAGAGTTTAAGCCTCATGGAGAAGAGACCATCCATCAGTGACACAAACCATGTAAACAAACCCCTAGGCAGCACCTAGCACGCTTGCTGATGGCCCACCTGAGGGTCATGGGAGAGACGCTGTGGAAGAGAAACACAAAGAAAACAAGGAACGAGAGCCAATGATTTTGTACATTTTGCCTAACATTTTTAAATAATTCCCATGAGAAAACTGAAATCTCAAAAGGGCTTAATGGTTTGCCCAAGGGCTGATAGATGTCTGATAATATTGCATCTTCCTCCAGCTCTGGCATTGAAGAAATTCAAGGGAGTGACAGGAAGTCCCTTACATCAGAGTTTCTCTGGGCTGTCACATTTACTGTCATCCCCCATTATTCACAGTGTGCACGGCCCCATCACTCCCCATTATTTCCAGCCTCCATGCCTCCTTTGCTGGTTGAAGATAATAGACAAAAATCCTCTTCGGTTTCCTATCCTCTGGGCCTCCTGAGTTCTATGGGAATATTCCCTGCTCCTCTCAAAAATCTGCATTTAAAATGTGCACTTTTCTCCACTCTTTCTGGATCATGACAGCTACTTTTAGAGAAATCTGGTCCTGGCTTGAGAGCTGACTGACCTGCACCTGCTCTCCAAATCCTTCCTCCCTAGGGTCCAGGAGTAAAAATACTTGGCCAGCCTTTGTCATCGTTTTTTTTTTTTTTTTTAATTTCAAGCTGTGGTCATAGTTTCTCTATTTCTAATTACTTAATCGATTAACAAATCTTAGCAAGTTATACAAAAAAGGAATAGGAAAGAGAAGTCATCAATGGTGGTGAACAGCAGTGGACTTTGCAAACCTTAAGATGGACCAGCCAGGCCAAATGTGCCAACTGGGGAAATCGTGGCACATCTATTGTAGGGGGAAACCGTTTGATTTCTAATTGGACTGGAGACCGACTCCATGGGAGGGAATACATGCCTGGTACTGAAGACCTAGTCAAAACCTTATGGTCGGGGATGTCTTAAACCCTAGGGGAGTAACAGCTGCTGTTGTCTGGCTAAATACATAGATTATGCCCACCCAGCTGCCTTACAAGCACTTTTTAAAAAATTATCATACCCTTATAATAATGCTACTCTCACTTTTGTCTAGAGAAGCTTCTCTCTTTCAGATGGCAGTGAACAACTGGGATAACACAAAAGACACCATAGTGCTGAGAAGAAGTGACAGTGGAGTGTTCAGCACTGGGACATCTCTATCACACCTTCCAAGGCTCAGGGTCCGTTGCAGAGGAGGTGGTGGAAAGATTTTAAGAGCCAAAGGAAGGGTAGGACTGCTTAGAATGCAAACTTCCAGACACAAAATGGCCTTGATATTCACAGTGCCTGATAATACCTACACACAATGGGAGGAAAAGATGATGACACGGAAAAAAATAGAGACTAATTGAGAGGGGGAAGAGATATGGGGGAGAGTAAGGAGGGAATCATAATGGTTTATGGTCTATAATTATGGAAGCTCTTAATAAAAAGTTTAAAAAGGCATGGTGTAGAAGGCACCCCGACTTTGTCATTTTTAACAGAAAGCCCTCTTTTATTCCTGAATTTCATAGCTGCATCTATCACCCAGAGGAAGGCCAGAGCTCTGAGAAGTTGTGGGACAGCCTGTAGAGGCCATAAAGCAGTAAATGCACATCCTCACGTGCCCGGGTATCCTGGATAATATCCTTTAAATTGAAAAAGCTTGGCCGAGGAATGTAAATCTGTGACAATGCCCTTTGAGAAAGTCAAAGGAGCCACACATGTGTCTCCTTTATCTTTCTATCCATTCGAAGAGCATTAGCAACATGCTTCACTAACAACCCCATCCTGCACGTTCTCAATGGAATCTCTGTCCTTTCTCCATTTCCTCTGCCTTGCAGGGAACGCTTCAAGATACAGAAATATTTTCATAGACTAAAATAGCTGGTTCTATAAACTACTTCTGCTCAGAAAATACAATGCATAGTAAGTGTGAGACACTCAACTGGATTTCATTTGTGCTCAATTTTAAGGCATTTTATATCTTGAGGAGGGGAAATGAGGGAAGGCTGGACAGCTAAACAGAATGAAAAGGAAAATTCTACAAAATGAGACAAAATAAGCCTAATTTAGACTCTGGTGCAGGTATGAAAGTGAATTCCAGTAAATATTCTCTTATTGCCTAAAGATTTTCTTTTCATAATCTTTCTGTTTTCTAAGCATGGAATTTTTTAGAGCATCTATTTATATAATAACCAACAAAATAAAACAAGATTTAAAAATAAACCAGCTGGGCGTGGTGGTGCATGCCTTTTATCCCAGCACTCCGGAGGTGGAGACAGGGGGATCACTGTGAGTTCAAGGCCAGACTTAGACTACATAATGAATCCCAGCTCAACCAGGGCCAGAGTAAAACCCTACCTGGAAAAAAAAAAACAAAATAAAATAAACAAACCCGAACTACCCGCAATGGATTCTATAACAAGTAACCAAATTTAACTCAGTTAATGTACCTATGGGAGGCCTTTTCTTCTTTTTTCCTAACTTTAAATTTTTTTTATTTATTTGAGACAGGGGGTACAAATAGGCATGCCAGGGCCTCTTGCCACTGTTAATGAACTCCAGATGGATGAGCCATTTTGTGCATCTGGTTTATATCGGTCCTGGGAAATCAAACCTGGATGGGCCGACTTAGCAAGAAGTGTCTTATCTGAAGAGCCATCTCCCCCAGCCCCTAACTTTTCTAGTCGTCATAAAATTTGGAGACAATGGAACTTGGATCATGGTGCTTTTTTCACTGGCAACCTTAGTCCACCTCAAAAGTGGGCCAAACATTGACCAACCCCCCCCCCCCGTGTGTGTGTGTGTGTGTGTGTGTGTGTGTGTGTGTGTGTGTGAGTCTTTCCTGATGCTAAGTTTCCCTTAGCCAGCACTTTCCTACTGCAGCTTTAGGGGCTCTCCCAAGTCCATGGCCAGCCCCATCTGAGACACCTGCTAAATCAGTTTCTCCAAAACAGCAACCCGCAGTGACTATCACTCCACCTGCCGCCATGACCCACTGCCAGCACAGCTTCAGCCATGGGAGCCACGGATCTAAAGGTACAGCCATAGAAGGGCTCTTACCGTCTTTCTTCTGGAGCCTGGTGTCCCAGGGTAGCCTGGCCAGCCTCTTCTACCCTGTCAAAGGAACACAGATGTGTGGGGCAATTTTAAAGCACTGATACAGCTCCTCTGTGGTATCTGCTAGTGCCAGACTGATGGCTGGTTCATACCTCTCTGTGGTGTCATAAATGACATGTCAGGAGGACAACACCGATGGCATTCCGTCTACTGCTCATTGGCACCATCTAACTTGGGTTTGGGGCACAGGTCACAGTGTTCAAATCAAACTGTCCCCACTGTGTCCCTACTCCATAGCATGTATGTGTCACATAGGCTATTACTAGGTTTCTACCTCTGGATTTTATCTTTAGCCAACCTGTGTAATTAACACCTTCCTGTGAATAAAACCCCATGATTCTCATGAGTTTTCTCAAAATTCAAAAGTATGAAATAAATAAATGAGCCTAGAAAAGACAAACGTAGCTATCCACCATATTTTGCACATGAGAAAAATAAGGTTTGCATAGACTGGTCCCAGGGTACAAAGTTGGGAATGAACAACAGAGCCCGAGGTAACAGTGAGGACCGTCTCCAAAATCAAGTTCTTTCTACCATGTCAGACACCTTCCCTGGGTGAACTGATCAAGGGGACATCGTCCAGAGTCGTTAATCCTGAAAAACTAGTAAGGTGACCGAATTGTGACTTGTAAGATTTCATGAAATCAATCAATCCCAAGAGATTCATCTTGAGGGTATAAGCTATCCACCGGGTTTTGTTCTTTTCATGCCAAGAGTACCATGTCTTCTCAGGATGCGTTTCCTCAAGGTCCTAGGATGGCCAAGATCTCCTGCTCCAACAGCTTAAAAAACTACTAGCCAGGCATGGTGGCACATGCCTTTAATCCCAGCACTCAGAACTCAGGAAGCAGAGGCCACCCGGAGACTACATAGTGAATTCCATGTCAGCCTGGGCTAGAGTGAGACCGACCCTACCCTGAAACTCTCCCCAACCAAAACTAAACCAAACAAAAAGCCAAATCAATTAGTCTTTCATTTTAAAGTTTAAATGTTTGTATTCATGAATGAAGAGTCAAGCAACTCACCCCAAATTCAGAAGAGGAGACTTTCCTACAACAGCAGATAAGCAGGAATGAAAGTTCGTTTTGCTCCTAACAACAGCTTTTCAGTTCCAAGTACATTTCTCTGATTCCAAGTTCTTTATTGGACATTTTCTATTCTGTTGCTAAGGACCCGAGCCTCGTGGCCACTGCATCAGCATTTTACAATTAAACTCCCAGATTAAACTCCCATAATTACCTGGCTTCCACGGTCTCCTTTCAAGCCCTTGGGTCCTTGGGTGCTATTGTCAAGTCCAGGAATTCCCTAAAAGGGGGAAAAAATCAAGAGAGGAATTGGTTTATATCAGATTTTGAACTTGACAAGAGAAAAGCAGAACAAGTTAAAGTGACAAGTGACTCACAAATACTCTTTTTCCCCCTCTGCTGAGCAGATTCAGAGTGAAGCCCGGAGGTCATCGTGGAGGACAAAGCAAGAGCTCACCATCAGAGTCACGGCCACGGAAGGCAACAGGCTAGTGTTGGGTTTGGAAATGTCCCTGTTTGACCCTCGATCCCTTCTTTTAACTCTTCCTCTTTTTGGGTCTTTGGCAAAGTGGCACTTGAGAACTGGCACAGTTTCTTTTGGTTGGTTTGTGAGCTTGTGCACATGTGTGGTATGTATGGTGATGGTGCTGCTGTGTGTGTTGTACATGCAGATGTGCATATCCTGTGTGCAAAGGCCAGAGGAGAACATGGGATGTCACTCTCTTTTCATTCACCCACTTGCTCCTTTGAGATGGAGTCTCTCACAGAACCTGGCACTGCTATGCTTTGATCAGACTGGCTGACTAATGAGCCCCAGGGATTCTCCGGTATTGGCTCATCACAGCGCTGTTTTTACCTGGGTGCTGAACAATCAAACTCAGGACAAATCAGGCCCTGGTTTGAGCACACAAAGCGCTCTACAACCTGCTGAGTCATCTCCCTAGCCTGAGGGTTGGAAGGTCTTCTTATTCTCCTTTCCCCTAGGGAGAAAAAGCATACTGTTGGATGCCCAAGATGGTCACTGGCACACCTCCCACTTCTCCCAGGTGCTATCCAGCTATTTCCTTCAAATGGAAGCATTCCCTCCTGGAAGAAGGGAATCTCTAAAGACTCAAGGCTCAGGAAGTTACTCCCCCCCCTAAGGTTAGGCAGAACAATTGCTGGGGGAGGAGACTCTTCAGTGAAGCTGGCTGCAAGTTGGGCAGGGAGCTCCATGGATGCAGCTTTCATGAGTTGCCACCCATGTGGGGATAGATTTTTCAGAGATGCAGATGCCTCTGAGTCACCCTGTTCCTTTAAGGAGCCCCTCCAATGCTCCTGTAAGTGGTCCAATAAACCCGCTGGTTTACCAAGGTGGACAGGTGAAATCATTCCTTTGGTCTTCCTTCATTACTCTGTCTGGGGTGAGTAGACGTTTGTTCATGTCTTCTGAGGAAAAGTCACGCTACACCTGAACACCTGGCTGTCCCCACATCCTATTTTTGTAGGCTCACCACTGGTTTTCAGGAAAATCTAGAATCCTTAGCTTTCCCCAATATTCATGCAAACATTGCAGCAGAAACTCATAGAAAACAAGTGGCCATTATATTATCCTTAGCTGCTCAAATCAAAAGCTTTTTAATTTGAGTCTAAGGACCACAGTAACATGTTGAGAGAGTCATTCAGTTTGGTCAAAGTTCCAATAGCAAAAGCTGCAGAGTCCCCCGGGTTCCCTTCATCAATCAATAAGCCATTTGTGATCACCCACAGGGCCACAGTACTGCTCCAGATACAAGGACACTTTTTTAAACAAATAGCTGTTGGACTTACTAGAGAGAAAGGAGATGAGCTTGGAGTTTGTCTTGTACAATGGATAGTATTAAAATGCACCTGATAATGATTTCTTTCCCCTACCCACCACAACCAAGGATCGATCTCTACATTTTCATTTCCTCAAGTTTAAATGAACTTCCAAGCAAGGTATGCCTAAATGAAAATTTGAAAATTATATTTGAAGAGATAGCATAAAAAAGAATCTCATACCCATACATTTTACAGAACTGCCTAACTTGTATGTAGACAGTGTGTTTGGTCAATGCGGTTTCATCTTTTTTTTTTTAAACTTTTATTGATAGCTTTCATAAGTCTAGACCATAGACCATTATGGTTCCCGCCCCATCTGTTTGTTTCGGTGTCAGCATCTTCTCTTCCCATCATGTGTAAGTATTATCAGGACCTGTGAGGTCGTGAGCATCAAGGCCATTTTGTGTCTGGGAGTTTGCACTGTAAGCGGTCCTACCCTTCCTTTGACTAGTCTTTTAAAAAAAAATCTGTGTGTATGCACACGTGTTGCACACATGCCACAGTGTAGACATTCTAACAAAACCTCACTGAAAACAGTCATTGTGAGATATTATCTTTAGCACCTCAGATCAAAAGCTTTCTAACTTGGGTAGAAGGACTGCAGTGTGTTTTTTTTTGGGGGGGGGGGAGTTGGCACACGTGTGTTCTTGTGTTCATGTGGAGGTCAGAGGACAACTTTGCGTGTGGGTCCTTGTTTGGAGCAGGGTTTCTGTTGCTTACTACTTTGTATGTATGCCAGGGAGGGGTCTAGCCTGGGAGCTTCTAGGATTCTCCTGGCTCTGCCTCTCATCTCACCACAGGAGGTCTGGGATGACAGACATTGCCTTCTACATCCATCTGGCTTCTGAGGATCTGAATTCCATCACTGCACTTATATAGTGTTTTACCCACTCAGCCACCTCCCCGGCCTCTGTGCTTTAGTCAGCTATTCAATGAGACCAAATGATATATTTAAAACAAGTTCATAATTAAATACTTCTTGCTAAGAGTGGTATGTCAGATAATGAATCTTACTAGCATCTGTAGAGCAGATAAATGATGTGGCTCACTTTCCCCCTAGCAGTATAGGAAGTTTTAAAAGGAAATTGTCCAAGCAGTGTTAGGTGGCATGTCCACAAGCAAGCACCAAGAAGTGGAGGCAGGAAGAGCAGAAGTTCAAGGCCAGCATCTGCTACATAGTGAGTTTAAGGCCAGCCTGGACTACATAAGACCCTGTCTCAAAACAACACAAAACAAAACAAACCAAGCCATCATTCAGTCAAAACAGGAAATTCCAAATACCAAATAACTAGAAATTCTACCTAAAAAAGTTTAGTTGCTTTTTAAAGGAATTTGTGCCACTTGCACGCATTCTTAAGAAAAACCTGATCTCACGTGTGCTCTATTTATTCCCTCAATCTTGCTCTTCCCAAATTTTTCCTCAAATAGCAACCACTAAACACAACCCATGAAAAAAGCAGAGTTGTTTAAAGTTGAGATGCACGTTACCCAAGCACAGGAAGAAATGGTGCACATCTCGACCCTCTGAAGGGTCAGCAACGCATCACAGGCTGAACTTTCAGTCACACTGAAGTCAGAGCATGACTTAAGTTATTTAATCCCTTTCACCATTCAGGAAAATTAAAAAATATTATTTAATCACACAGTCTATAGTGGACAATTAATGGGAAATTCTGATCAGATAACCAAGAGTTCTTATAGAGGAGAGCAGAAAGAGAGGTGAGGAAACGGGAAAAGACATATAAACAGAAAGGGGAGGATATTAGGGGAGAGAGGGGAATTGTGGGAAGGGGCACTGGGGAAAGGAGGGGAGACAAGAATTATCTAAAATAAGTTGTATTTGAAAAATGCCAGAATGAATGAAACCAAAATCTCTGTATGCTAAAATGATGAATAATTTTTAAAAATCAATGAAAGCTGTGAACAACTCAAATGAAGTTTTGGCATGTGTGTGTGTGTGTGGTGTATGTGGATGGTGTGTTTGTTCTTGAATACAAGTAGGTGTATGCGTGTGAGTGTTGTAGTCATCTTTCTCATTGCTACATGGAAAAGAACCCGATCAAAGCTGCTTGTGGATGAAATGGGTTTATTTTGGTTTACAGACTCAAGAGGAGGCTCCATGATGACATGAGCAGAGGGTGGGCATCACCTCCCCCACAGCCCTGCAAACAGTGGCAGGAAGGTGTGCCAAACACCGGCAAGGGGAAGCTGGCTATAACCCCATAAGCCTGTCCCCAACAACACAGCTCCAACGAGGTTCCAATTCCAAAACTGCCATCAGCTGGGGATGGGGCATTCAGAACACGTTCATTTTGGGGACACCTGGGTCAAAAAGCATTCCAGAGAGTACACATGCATGTATGTGCATGTGTTGTGTGGAGGCCAGAGGTTGATGTCTGGTGTATCCTCAATCACTCCCTAACCTTATTTTTTTGAGACAGGATCTCTCACTGAACCCAGAGCTCTTCAATTGAGCTAGACTAGCTAAGCAGGAAGCCCCCCTCAGGGATCCTTGTCTCCACCTCCCTAGCACAGAGATACCTGGCCGGCACCATCTCCTCAGCCCCGCAAATGAATTTTTGGTCACTGTGCACAGATGACAGAAATGTCCATGTACTTGAACAGTCACTTCTAAATTATACTACTTGTCAGACTAGATCCGTATCATTTCCTGGATCTACATTCAGTGCTTCGAGTTGTTTGAAAAGCCCTCGGCTCAGAGCAGGGATGTGAAATGAGCTGGCATTATAGACAATATGGATGGATTTCACAAGCAGGAAGTGAGCAAAAGAAGCCAGAAAGAGAAGACACACAGAATGATTTCATTCACATCAAGTTCAAGAGCAGGTGAGACTACTTGGGTAGTGATTCCCATGGGGAGCATGGGTAATGGCTGGACCAAGCACTTGGGGAGCTTCAGGAATGCTGGCATGTTTTATTTCTTTACCTGGGTGGTGACCACTCAGTGGGTTTTGCATCTCAGCCCACAGGCTTACGGTTGTGCGCCTTCTGGTGCACATTATAGTTCAATCAAAAGTGCAGTAACATTTGCAACAAACCCGAGTCCTAGTTCAGTAAGGTTCTACAGATGAACAGCACCATGGGCATGGGCACGAACATTCATGGCATAGCTATTTCACTGGACTTGGCACACTTCCTGAATTGGTGTGAGTCCTGCCTGCTCTGCTGGATAGTATCCTTATAGGTTTTGCCTGACAATCCTACATGATTCTTTGGATTCAGGGGAACAAAGCTGCTGTTCTCGACAGCAGCTGAGTAGTGGAGAATGGACAGGAAAAGAGACGGCTGTATTCTGTACATAAGGAAAGTGGACTTGCATTCCTTCCTCACTCTGTAGCATGAGAATAACTGTAAATATTAAGAGGATCTACGCAGGTCCCGGGCTTTTAAAAGTCTCCAATTATGACTATGATGCTTTAAGCTCAAAATTTCTGTTATACAGCATTAAATGAAACCCCTGCCCCTCCCCTGTGGGAAGGGCTGGTTATGCAGCCCCTAGCATCAGGGCCAGAGGCCACATAGCCCAGGCGCTTACCGGATCTCCTCGTAAGCCCTTTGCTC
>PVHP010017534.1:0-34371 GCA_004024765.1 Zapus hudsonius | reverse complement strand
GAGATTGAGATCCTTCTGCCTTTACCTGTGCAGTGCTGGGGCTCCCGTGTGCCCAGGTCCTCTTCCTGGTCATCTTGAGTCGTTATAGCCACGAGGAGTGGCATCTTCCTTTTACATAATCTCTTACAGCTGTTTGTGTAATGCAGGCTCTGACAGCTTGACCACAGCTCCATCATTGGTTTCTTCTGAGTTGATGGACACATCCATGACAGTTTATTTTTCCTCTTTGATCACCTTATTTCTCCTCCTTTTCTCCAGTCTGGGCCAGGATTCCCAGTTCCACTGTCAGTTACAAAATTTGCCTTGTTCTCCATCCTAAGAGGAATGTACTTTAGGCTTCTCCATTTTGTTTGCTGAGGGGATTGAAATATAGCACTCATCCATTTAATGGAATTAAAGAAAGACTTGATCAGTTTATTAGGAGGGGTTTTATCATCAATAAGCAAAGAATGTATCAAATACCCTTCCTGCATTAATTGAGATTATCACGAGTTTAAAAAATTAATTTACCGATGTTCCAAATAATGTTGTTGCCTAAAGATGAGTCATTCATTAGTCAAACTCGATGATTTCATACCAACCACTGGACTTCATTGACGAATATTTTAAAAGCTTTTTTTCATCTACTTAAATAAGAAGTGAGACATGTTTTCTATCTTTTTGATACTGTGTTTATCTGATTGTATTAATACTGTAAATGAGCATGAGCATTTGTTTTTATCTCTTTTGGGTAATTTAGGAACTAGATAGGAAGTGATTGGCCCTGGAGAGTTTAAGAACTCACCTGCATGCCCACTTGGGTCTACAGTCTTTTGCACATGAAAGAGGTTGATTTTGTTCTAATTACTTTAAAATTTATTGGTCTAGTCAAGTTCCCCATTTCTCCTGTCAACTTTGACATTCTGTATTTTTCCATTTTGTCTTGCCTTTCATAATTTTTAATTCATAAAATCCTTAGTACTTTAATGTTTTAAAAAGGGTACCTACTGCCAGAGAATCAAAACGTGCAAAATTTCAAAGCACATATTAAAAAATCAACCCCAAATCTATGCCCTAGAAAAAAAATCACATTGTAAATATCTCTCTGTTTGTATATTATTATAATTTTAAAAGTAGACATGTAGAGAATTACAGTATTACAGAGATGAATAAACAGCACACACAGTATTGTGTACAGCTAGTGATAGAATAATGTACATATACAGCAGGAATCAAATGCCAGGGTAGGCAGGAAGGGGAAAGTACAAGAAAGAAGAGTCTAGAAGCTCTCTATGGAAGGAGGAAAAGAGAAGGCAGGAAGAGATAAGGGAGTTTACAGACTATAGATAACCCCGCATATACTCCTATGATACAGCAGCATTTGTGTGTTTCATTATTAAAGTCCACTCCCACCACATTCTGTCATCAGAGAGTAGGAATCCTTTCTTATGCGTCATTGCAGCCAGCCTGGCTTCTGGCTTCTATCCCGAGTTAATAGAATGTTTACTGAATGGGTGAGTAAAGGAATGAGTGTGTGATGCCATGTGCAAATATCATTCTCAGAGCTGCATACATTTGCTTGCATTACCCTCCCCAGTCTCTTGCAAGGAACATAATATCATGCCCGTTTTTACAGTTAAGAACATTACTGAAATGGGAGGCAAATTACTTGCCACGGGCTTAGAAGGCAGCCTGCTAACTCAGGTGCAAGGTCTGTCTGACTCTGACAGCTGCTGTCTTTCCATCATCCCACCCTAAGGGCCAGAATGAAGAGCCTACACCAGGGAAAGCCACAACTGTAAAATGTCCAAAACAAACACTAAGAATCCGTAGCTCCTTCACTGGATATGTATCAAGCTCCTTCTGGACACCAGGCACATCAATAGTAACTGAGAGTCAAAGAGTTCTTCACAAAGGTCCTCCCTTTTATCCCAACACCAAAGAGTTAGTGGAATGGGTGGGCAGGTACAAGAAAGATGATTCCAGAAACTTTTTATGTAAAGCTAGGAAAAGAGAAGCTAGAGATATAGAGGAGGGACCAGTACTCCACTTTACAGAAGGAGGGCCCTGTGAGTGCCCTCGCTCTGAGGAAGACTGGCTCCCTTTTTGGAACTGGAAAGAAAGAGACTCAGTTTGCTGACCGATTAGAAGGAGGTTCTGGCAACTGCAAGAAAGCAGCAGGAGCAAGTTCCTGCCACAGCCACAGGGCAGGGAGCGTCCAAACACCCTTGTCCCAGTCTCCACCATCCGTCCACCTGCCCAGATCCTGGCTGATTGGAGAACACCTGCCATTTAAGATCGAGAAACATGCCACTCAAAAGGATTATAATCCAGTCATAGAAAAGAGGGAGAATAGGTTATTTTCCAGTGCTTTGCATATCACCAAGAACCCCAATTAAGAATTTCAGATGTCTTAACATTGTTTTCACATATCACCAGCTTTCCAAGAACACAGGGACCCCGAAGAAGGCGCTTTAACAAAAACAAAAACAAAACTCATACAGTATTTTGGTAGCTTATTCATGCCTTTTATTTTATTTGCATGCGTAGAAGGTGGGGATGAAAGCCTCTCATCACTCCAAAGGAATGCCAGATGCTTGCACCACTTTTCCCTTCTGGCTTATGTGAGCGCCTTGGGAGTTGAACCCTGGCAAGTAGGCTTTAAATGCAGGTGCCTTTAACCTCGGAGTCATCTTCTCAGCCCTTATTGTTAATTCTAGTTTTTTGTTAATATACATAATATTGTGCATATAAAACATATACTCAAGTGCACAATTTGTAAGTGTACAGCTCCATAAACTTTCAAAAAATAGCCATGTAATCCAGAAACCCCTCCTGTCTTCTGCCAACCACTGCTCTATTCATGGAGAGTCACAGCTCCCTCTCCTAACAGAACAGGCCTGCTTTGCCAGAGGCTGAAACCCACATAAATGGGACCATTCAGAGGGCATTCTTGTCTGTCTGGTCTCTTTCTCTCAGTCTATTTGTAAGATCGGAGTATGTCCTAGCCAGTAGAAACAGTTCATTCTTTGTCCTTGGTATACAGGAGTCCCTTACAGAACCCACGACAAGGGATTGAATTCCTTCTAGCGTTGATGGGCATTTGGAGCATATCCAGTTTGGAGCTCGCGTGAATAGTTGTCAACTTGTTTGATCATTGGTAACATATTTCTACCAAAAGCAAGACCAAATGTGAAATTCAAGAGTTAACAAATTGCCATGGTTTTAAAAAGCAGAAATATCTTAAAAATGATTTCTTTCTTGCTCCAAAAACTGAAAGACACTGTGTAAGGCAAATGTGTGCAATTTCTTGTTCAGAAAGTGCCTGGGGAGTAAAGCTAACTTGCTAGTTAGTAAAAAGCAACAGACTGAGTGTGAGCAAAGGCTGTGGCTTACATGATTCCAGCAACAACTGGAGAGTTCACCTTGTTCCTTTAGCAAAGATCGGTACGGCTGTTTGTTTATTCGTTTATTTTAAACATTTTATTTATTCATTCACTGATTTATTTGAGAGAGAGTGAGAGAAAGAAAGAGATAGAGAGAGAGAGAATGGGCCCAATAGGGTCTCCAGCCACATGTACCACCTTGTGTATCTGGCATTATGTGGTCACTGGGGAATTGAACTGGGGTCCTTCTTTCCAGGCAAACGCCTTAACTGCCAAGCCGTCTCTCCAGCCCTGCTGTTTGTTTATTGATTGATTAATTGATTGGTCTGATTGATCTTTGAGACATGGCAAAGCTATGCTCCTAAGATTAGCATATAGACTGTGCTGATTGACTTCAGAGTATAGTGTGGGTGGCAAGTGCCATAGCTCTCTTTGTTTTGTCCAGAAAAGGGGATTCAGGCAAATCACTCTTCACTCCCCTTTGCTGGGCTCAGCACTGAGTCTCTGTCACAGCCACAGAACACACGGGACTCCTGACTGAGCTGTCCTCCCCACAGCCAGCCTCAGCCTAGCAGGCTGCCCAACATGTGACCAGGAAGGCCGTGGGAGGAATTACAGCCTTATGGTGGGAGTCGTTCTATTAATACGTTCCATTTTTAAAGTCTCCTGTCTCTAGAGTACTTGGAGCATCTTTCCAGAAGAGTTGGCCAAAGTGGGTGACTCATGCTGGCATGCAGAGAAATGCCATTTTGGAGGTGGGCCTTCGCGTGTTTCTTGCAACTTTCGGGGCTCCTTACAGGGACTCGTCTTTGGCTCTTATGAGCTAAGCAACACATACTCTTCCCTCCTCTAAACGTTGCCCAGCATCTCAACTGTGAGGCTTTCTGGGCATCTCTGAATAGGCCACCTCCATCCTAGTGGCCTCTGAGCTGTGGATTCCCTAGGCTGTCTGCTAAAGCCCTGAACTGCTTCTCAGAACAGTGCTTTCAAATGTGTCCCATAAAATGCATGGGATCACCAAGGAAGTCAATCATGTCAAGAAAAGTTATCCAAATTGTGAAAATAAAAACAGGTTCATGTTACAGTAGCCATATACGTACTTATTACTGAGCTAGTCTGTAACCAGGTACAGAGGTGGATCAGGGGTAATTAATACATCAAAGTAAGGACAAGTAGTCACAATATTTGAAGATATTGACAATAATATAAAGTAATATTAAAATATTCTCATTTCTGTGGGTGAAAGTCAAAAATACTACTAGTGCTTCGATGGCTTGATGCCTACATTCATAGTTGAGAGAAATTGAGAATTTCTGCTAGAAGCTAGTAAAAACATGAACCTGCCCCCCTTTTGCCATCTCAGTTTGCTGGACCATAATTCTATCACCAAGTCCAGAGATCTCTTCCTGCTTTGACGGCTCAAAACACACACAATCATTCCAAAGTTTTGGCTCCCCAAAGTTCTAGTTATCTTCTGTTGTAGCAATATTACTTATGCTGGATATATGTTCTGATAAATAAGTCTGTGAAGTTTTTCTTGACGTCTGTGTCTTCACTGTATGTTTTGCCAAGACGGAGCTTTGACTCAGCCACATCAGGTCTGCTGATGCCAGGCTTGGCTCCACCTTGCTGACCTCCCAGCCCTTTTCGATGAAGCCCGGGCTTCATAATTCAGTCAGAAAGCTTCAGTCCTCAACATCCACCCTAGAATTCATCACAGCTCTCCCTGGCCAATAGCTTCTGGCTGGGGAGAAGGTGTGGACAGGCTGGCATGGTTCAGAGCGGGTCCAGCTGCAATGCTCACATGAGGGTCACTGTACCCCAAGGGCAGCAGTAACTGTGAGTAGGCTGAGTGGGCAGGTGTGGTTTGGGGGTCGTTGGGCAAGTGCCTGGAAGCTCAGTGAACCACAGCCCCCACATGGAGCTTCCTATTTCCTGTCCAGCAGCCAAGATTCCACCACTATTAGCTAGTCATGCTCTGAGGTCTTTCAGAGATCTCAGTGAATAATTTCTTAATTTGGTGTTTGTGTAAACTTCTGAAGTTGGGAAGGGTGATGGTACAGGTAAGGATAGACAAAAAGGGATGGGAGGGAGACACAGACAGACTTTGTACCATCTGTGGGTTCCTACACAGAACATTACTTACTAGAAATAATTCCTTTAGGCCTTCTTTCCAAAGCTGCCCAGTTGGGCTTGAAAAGCCAAGGGGACAGGACTCACACGTTTTCCTTTTTCTAGAAATGTTGAGATATACGTAGATGATTAGCTCAGTGACGCAAATTCACCTGTCTGCCATTTCCACATGTATCCTTTCTCTCCAAGCCACAAAGCATCTGGAGACTCTAGCACGCAGAGAGGAGAGCAAAGATCAGCACAGTGTGCTAGGCAGAGAAGGCTCTGCAGTCTTGGCCTGAGAAGCCCAGGCCCCACTGTACGGCTCACGCTTCCATCCAAAGAACGCCTAGAATCTGAGGACAAGAGCTTCAGAGGAAAGAAGACCCAAATTAAAATGGAGGCTCAGGCATATGCTGGCATTTTATATGTGAAGTCATACAAAAGGATAAATAAATTAGCTTGCTTTCGATTTTATGCAATAAATCTGTAATGATTAATGAATAATTTCACCGACCCTGGCCCAGAAGAGGGCTGTCAATCATGTTGCCTATCTTGTTAAAACCACTTTGAGAGCTACTGCTCCTAATGGCCTACACCATGGCCAAATGCACAGGCTGGCCCCAGGATTCTACCTTGAATTTGCCTGTCATGATCAGTTTGAATAAGTGATTTACTATGCCGTCTTTCATTTTAAGTAGTTGCACACTTTTCTATCTGTGGTCACAACTCTAGTTTGTCCCTTAAGGGGTCACAGGGTGGAGGTCTAGTCCTCAGGGTGATGATGTTGAAGTCCATGGAGGACATTTTACTTTCAAGCCACCGCAGAACTCCAGATCTATGAGCTAAATAGACCTATTTTATTTATTTCTTTTTTTTTTTCTTTCGAGGAAGGGTCTCAATTTAACCTAGACTGACCTGGAACTTGCTCTGTAGCCTAGGCTGTCCTCAAACTCCCACTTCAGCCTCCTGACTGTGTGCACCACCATACGTGGCCTAAACCTATTTTCTTTATAAATTATCTGCCATCAGGTATTTTGTTACTTTAAGTAAACATGGACTAATGCACTTGTTTGGCAATCATGTTTTTGTGCTCTTCATCAAAACCTCCATATTGTATAAATTTCACGTTTACACAGTTGGATCCACATGTTCCTTTTGTGCATATTATGCAGACAATCTCACTTCATGGGTGTCCTCATCACTATAATTTCTAATTAACCGTAATGTTCTCTGCATAATGCTCGTAGAAACAGGCAATGAAATTAGAAGAAAGCAAACACATAGTGGTGATTTGCACTTAGGAATATTTTAAACTATTCTAACTGGTTCTCAGTCTCTTCCCTGTCTCTATGCAGAGCAAAATGTATGATCATAGCTAATGAGAGTCCCTCCTTGGCTATTCTTCACAGGCGTCTGCTGAGGAAGCGGCACTTTACAGATCTGAAAAACTGAGGAGGCTCAGATAAAGTCAAAAAATTTCCCAAATTTGTTGTAACATATACTAGATCCAAAATCCAGTTTCCACCTCTGTGCTGTGGACTCTGTGTGGCCAGTTTCATTCCCATGAGATGAGTGGGGAAACTGAGGTCCCCCAGCTTGGAAAAGGCAGAGGAAAGATGGAAACTCAGTTCTAACACCAAGAACTGTGAAAAGAAATACTACAATGTGCTCTCAATTCAATGCTTTATATCAAAAATCATTTCCCTAGACTAATAGGCATCCCAGCAGATTTTCATAATTGTTAAGCGCAGACAGACGTACTTTTCACGCCAGTGTATGTGTGCATTTATACATGTATTCATATGTACATGTGTGCAGCTATGGGTGTGCACATGAGTAGGCATGGGAGTGGAATGGGAGCCAGAGGACAACCTTAGATGTCACTCCTTCCAGGGAAATTCCACTTTTTCTTAAGACTAAGGCTCTGTGGGCTAGAAAGATGGTGGATAAGGTGCTAAAACGACCTGGGTTCAATTCCCAAGCCCCCACATAAGCCAGATGCACAAAGAGGTGCAAGTATCTGGAATTCATTTGCAGTGGCTTGAGGCCCTGGCATGCACCGTTTCTCTCTCTCTCTCTCTCTCTCTCTCTCTCTCTCTCTCTCTCTCTCTCTCTCTCCTTAAAATAGATAAACAAAATATTACTCTTATTACTATTTTATAGGGCTCTCATTGACCTGGAGCTCACCAAGTAGGCTAATCATGGGATCATCCTGTCCCCACCTCTCCAGCACTGGGTTTACAAGTGTGTAAGCTGCCATGCTTGACTTTTATTACAAGGGTTTTGGGAATGGAATTCAGGCCTTTAGGCTTGCAAGGTGAGCGCTTTACCGACTGAACTATTTTCCCAGCCTCTTGATGTATTTCTTTGTCCATATACTCTCACTTCTTGAAAAAATGTGCTACAGACAGCCCACGGAGGAGGATATCCAACTGATCAGGGAGGGGGAGGGGGGAATTGGGGAATTTGGAATAACAACTCATGGTTTGCCCACTAAATAATGTAACTCATTATGGACAATAAATTTATATTTAAAAAAAAGGTGCTACAAACTATTAGTCCATTTCCCAAGAGGAGAAACAAGCAGGGAGAAGTGAAATCGCACCACACAGCCAGACCCTGAAAATTGTTTTTACCACTGTGGTAAGAGCAGAATCTTAATCTAAGCCAGTAAGAGAAATCTGACAACATTCTTTTTGTTCTAAGTGGCTTTGAGTTAGTGGAGTGGGTGTGCCACTCTCTGTGCACAGTGAAAGGTTAATAGACCTCTGCAAAATGCAGAGGCAGCTGGGCTTTGTTTGTGAGGTGATAAAGCCCCAGGGATTTCTGTTCAACACGAGGTCGGTAGTATTCTGCTGCAGTGAGATCTGCACACCTGCCTGCTTTACAACATGGATTTCTTCCTTCGCCAGAAACATTAGGCACAAAATCCAATCTCATCTGCATCTTCATATTGCTGTTTGTCTTCATCCCGCCTGCAGGAGGTAGGGCCTGGGAGGAAGCAGCCAAAGTGGGTGCCAGCAAGGAATGCCTCTGATTTATCACTAAGCCCTCTGAAGCCATTTATTTGTGGCCAACTTTTCAGGGATAGAACGTCCATTGTGCGCCTGTTAGTGAGAATTATCGCACAGCTGATGAAGTGCGAACACTCAGGGACCAGTGGATTTGCAGAAGATTTCAGGAGCGTATGTGGAGGTCAGCAGCTATGATGCTGAAGAATGCGTGTGAGGAGGCGGATGTCCTGTCCTGCTTCATCCAGATTCCATCGGTTCCCTCTCCCACAATTCTCTTTACTTACCCCTGTGAGTTTTAGCTCTCTGTCTCTCTCTGTCTCTCTCTCTCCCCTCTCTCTCGTAGGTATCATACAAAACTAGGAGCAGGGGTAGCAGGTGGACAGATGCTTCTGGCTGTGCAGTGCTGGGTGGCTCATTCAGCCACATTACACAGTTAGATTAAGAAAAGGGCAGGTCAGCATATTGTCTAATACAATTTAAGTTGATCTATAAAATCCAAACTGCATCGCAAACCACGAATCTTCTTGGATTCAGAACTGTACCCACATGAAGGTACTGTAGGGCTTCCTGCCCCCTTCCCAAATAGCACACATAATATGCCCAAGGAAAACAGGAGGATGGGCATTGACAGATTGTTTCAACATTTTTGGCAATGTTTTCAAACTTACGAATCTCTGCACCCTGTAATCCCACCATTATACATCGAGGAGTCTATCCTACGAGGAGATTTTTAATAATCTTCTAGCAGGTGGAGAAATACTAAAAGGGCATTTATTGCAAAGAGTGTCCTGCAGTTTGAAAAAGTTCGTAGAATACAACATGCACTTTTAGCAATAAGAAGCATTTTAAGAAAATGCGAAATAGGAGGCAGCCATAAAAATGAGCTCTATTTGTGTGCTGGAACTAGGAAGGATGAGCACACGGATTATTAACTGATGAATGTCAGTTGCAGAATAATGCGTGCAATATTTTTGATCAAGTTTCAAACAATGTTCCAGAAATATTACATCAAGATAAGATCATCTGCAAGTTTGAGGTAGTTCATCAGTCGATCTACAATGTGAAAGTAAGTTGGGGTTAAGCTGTCGGTTGGTTTCAAGCCATCTGTCCTTTGAGATAAGAACTGAACCTCACCATATGCACTGCCCTGGCCAAGCTTGGCGATCCTCATGTAAGAAAATATACCACTCCAGGGGAATACCTGAAGTTGGGGTTCCCATGGAACTATAAGGTTGAGGGCCAGAATTAAGGAAAGCATTTCAGATTTCTTTTTGAAAATGTATGTGTTTGTGTTTCACCTGGACCTAAAGAATTTTTGTTTCCAGGTTTGGGGATGGAGGATGGGGAGGAATAACAGCATAGAAAGCACTTTGGGAGATTTGGCCACTCTTTCTTCCCTCCCAATTGAAAATCAAAATCACTGTCTGTAACATACATGCCCTTTGTCAATCACCAAGAGGCAACTGGTAATGAGAATAATGACTATAGTATTTACAATGCACCGGACACTGATCCCAGGTGTTTGCAGAAACTATTCATTTCATTCTCACAACAACCTACAAGGGAGATACCGGTTGCATGAGATCGGGTATTGAGAGAGAATCATTACAGTTAGCTGGGGCCAAGCCAGTGTTCAAAACTCAGTTAGTCTAGGTTCATTGTCCACATAGAGAGATATGAATCAGAGGCAGCAAAAAAATAATAATAAATCACAAGGTAGAGGGGAACTGGGAAGACGGCTCAGTGGGTAAGTACTTGCCACACACGCATGAGGACCTGAGTTCAGATCCCCAGCACCCATGTGTGCTGGCTAGCTTCCCTACTCCAAGCAGTACACTGGCTCTCAGTTCAATGAGAGACCTTGTCTCTAAGAAAAAATAAATACAATAAAATAAAAAAGAATCAGGCTCAAGAAGTCAAGTAAATATCTACGTATCCACAGTTCTCATTTATCTCTCATTTATCTTGTCCTTGGAAGCGATACATGGAGCTTTCTGTTTCTCAGAGCTCACCTAATGCTGGTCCTTACCCTTTGAATTATTTAATGTACCTAAAGAATTGGTTCAGAGAACACACACTATTATGATGTCTTTCCTCTTGCTATGTCCTCCCTGCGCTCCCACCTTGCCATGGAAACAGGCTGCTTGCGTAAGCAGAGCTCTGTGCTAACTGCTCCACAACAGAACTGCACAGGCAAACTGAAGACTCACAATGCTTGCTTCTTCTCGACCACGTTCCTAACAAGTACCACTCTCCAAAGCTATCTGTAAAATTAGCCTGGGAGAACTGACCTGCCTCTAAAATCATGTGCCTGAGGGAGGAGGAGGTGAAGGAGATAGGCATGTAAGTGTTCTTTTCTCTAAAGGAGGCTTGTTCTCGGTCTAAACCATGGTAATTAAATCTTTCTTGCCTTCAAGAATTATGTTGTGGGGAGAAAAATATCCTCAGTGGTGAAGGCCCCCTTTGCCACTTTGCTGCAGTTTTCAGCTCAGTCACGTAACTTGGGGAGCCTCTTAGTCTCGTCATTGTAAAAGGAACCCTACTTAGTTCACAAGTTTGAATCCAAGTAGGAACCAGACCTTCTGGATTCACATCCTTAATAGCTAAAACACTGACCAAACAAAACACTGGACCAGAAGCAACTTATAGGAGAAAGGGATTTATTTTGCTTTGCAGATTTGAAGGAAAGCTTCATCATGGAAAGGAAAGCATGACAAAGCAGACAGCAGGGTGTCACATCTTGTCACATAAGTTCGGAGGAAGCAGCAAGAGTGTGCCAGCTGGCACTGGCAAAAGGCCAGCCCCTGGCGACATACCCCTCCAAGGTTCTAGCACCCAAATACTCACTAGCTGGACATTAAGTATGGCTTACTCACCATGGAAGACATTTCACATTCAAACCACCACAATGGTCATTCATTCAGCCATCATCCATCCATCCATTCATTCATTCAATATTCACTGTATCATCTAAGCGTTAGCTGTGAGTTTATATACACAAACACTCATGTACACACACACGGAAGGGTGGGGTAGGAAGGAAGAATGGCATTCCAAACTGGGAAAGCAAACTGAAGGGCAGAGAAATGAGGTCATTAAACCCATGGAAAAAGTAGAGACTTATGATAGCCCATGGCTACATCATAGTCTAGTAGTTCTACGGTATTCTCTTTGGGCAATTATTCTCAAGGTTTCCTTAAAAACAGAGCCTTCTTTACATCTTCTAGGATAGAACCCTTAGTTCACATTTTCTGCTGCATTCTTTTCCCTAGCTCCCTCTCTTAAGAAAAACTGGTAAGAAGTGTCAATGTTTACAAGCAGACTTGTACCAAAAATCCAGATATAAGAAATCTGTGGGGTACCTGAAAAGATTAACCTTACATGTTACACACTGCATATAAAATAGAGGTTTTACATGGCCTAAGAAAGAATTTTGAAGGCGATCTGCGATGCACGCTTTGGCATTAGGAACATAAATTAATAATACTTTGAATTTGTAAAGTGCTTCTCCATGGAATGTCGGACTTATCTTGGAAATACCTGGAAAAGGTAAAGATATGAGAGAACTGATTTACAAATGAAAGGACCAGAAAGCAACTTGTAACACAGTTAAATCAATAGCTGAGCAAAGGTTCCCTGCACTTGGGCAAACAGGACTTCCCAGCTGAGCGAGATGACCCAGCACAGAAGATTTTATTGTCATACTGAAATTGAAAGATTCTTGTATTCTGACCATATTGCTGATAACTCTAGAAATAACTCTTCGTGAACGTGTGCCTTACACTACCACTCAGGGAAAGAAGATTTAAAATGCCCAGAGATAAGACTGGAATAGTAACCAGAAGTCCAGAGCCTCCTCTCCACTGCCTTGAAAGCCAGTTCAGCATCAGGCCTTTATGCTGAGGTGATGGGGAACTCCACGTGCGTCTTAAGTAAGGAACGTGGGTTAGCCCTGCCCTGGGCTGCAGGGCCGCAGGAGAAGCAGTGACAGGTCCTATCAGCTGCCAAACTCGGGGCCATTCTTTCCTGAACCCCACGTTCAGGGAATCCAGCAGACACTTGTTTTCTGTAGGACCCCCCTATACACACTTCCCCTCCCCAGTGCCCTTGCCACACCCAGGAGTGAGAAGCAGAAGGCAGTTTCCCTGGCCTTTCATGGAGAAATTGTCCTGAAGCTGATCCAGGCCTGAGGTCCAGAGTGGACAGAGGACTTTGGCCGAGACAAGGCCAGGGTCACGGTGCTCACACCCCGGCCAGGCTGAAGCTCCAGCCACTCAGAGGAAGCACTCTTGGACCTGGGTTGGGGTCGATGCTCACCGCCCTTTGCAGCCAGCAAGGCATCTGCATGAGCCCTTCTCCTTGGGGTGTCACTCTGTGGGGTGGCAGAGAGGGTGTGACAAGCAGTTCTACAAGCAGCCAAAAGGAGAGGTAGGACTTTGATTTTGAAAGGGGGGCTCTGGCAGCACGAGTTCAGTCTTTGTTGCTCACTTGTAGAGAGGGGACAGTGGCACAGGCCCAGGAGCTGGTCTCGGTGTGTGCACACTTCTCCAGGGCTTCTGACCTCTGTGGTGGGACTGTGCCAAACGTGAGATTCTCAGAGGCCTAAACTTCAGGGGAACCTGAGTCTTACTCAAGGGGTTTCGTGAGTTCTCCTGTAGGAGAAGTGCTACAGAGATCCTCTCAGCAGCAATAATATCCCAATGATATCCCATTGTATAATTACCATTTTATGAATGAGCCTTTCTAAGCTTAAACAGCCAAGAAAGTATGAGAGCTGAGATGTAGTACAAACTAGCTAATAAAGCCTCATGTTACTACATGTGTTATCTACTATAGTGAAAGTGTGATTTGTGCAAGAAATATCTTTGATAATCATTTGCAAGATACCTCTAACTATTAAAGTCCCAAAAGGAAGAAGAAAAAGAGACGAAAACAAAAATAGCAGAGGATGTAGAGTCCTAAATGTAGACAGACTAAGCACGCAGACGTTGCTGGGAATACAGGGTGAGAGAGCTACCTAGCGAGTGCCTTGGATGGCCACTCCCTCGGAGGCCCCTTGGAGAAAGAGAGACTGAGTGACAGGCTTGGAACACAATGTAGCAGACATCTTACCTGACCACATAGCTCCCATAGGGTGCATGGCTCACCTCCTCATGATAATTTTAAAGACTTTCTGAGAAAGTGATCACCTCACAGTCCCAGGGCTAACTCTGCCTGAGTCAACAGTTGTCATCAAACAAGACAAAGTTAGATTCGGAGGGAGGCAGCAGCTGGTAGACCAGAGGAGACCAGGGACTTAAACTGATGCTTAAAGAACCTAAGTTGTACCTGGAGCTTGTTTCCCTAGAGGAAGGAAAGCAGGGAAAAAAGCCAGAAGCAATTTTCCCTGGCAAGAACACCCAGTAAGGTAGATGGCCTCAGCATCTAACTTGTGGCCTTGACTCGGAGCTTCTATATGCCAAGAGCAATCCTGTCAGTTGCCCAAGAAAAATACCCTGGTTTTTAGACTTCATGCCTCCTCTTGTCTTTGTTTCTCTACCTTCCCGTGCTGGCCTGGGGAATATGGAGTGTGAGAAAGAAGGCAAATGGAGTCTGACTGTGGCCAATGGTATATGACATTTGAATGGCTGATGGCAAAAGGCATTCCTGTTCCGTTCCTTTTTTATGGTCCTTTGGCCAGTTAGCAATCACCCAAGATGATACTTTGAGTAACACTACAGAAAATACAGTACTGAATACAGACAGAAATCTGAGGTATTTCCTACGTAGATACTGGTTATGATATTTGAGTGATGAAGGTGTAGACATGGGCAATGAGGCAAGAAGCTACAAGCCAGTGACACACTTGGCTTTGAAAAAAGTTGAGGGCTTAGGCTGTGGATTAGGCATCTCTGAGACTTGGCTCCTGGGGTGCTTGCCGTATGAGACAGGAGCAGGGAAGCAGAGTGAAGGCCCAAGCAGAAGCAGTCAGAGTGTGATTCTTGTTGCATAAAGGATGACACCTTACCCAGCTAAGTGCCCAACAGTCTCTCCATCTGACCAACTTGGTCTTCTTGGTAGCTGGGGACCCTCATGGCATTCAGAGACATTTCTTGTATATATGGATTTTGTACTGGCTAATTGAGTATAGATGTTAACCTTTCCAAGTATGTTACTTTCATAGTGTGATCAAATGCCTGAGAGAAGCAATTTAAGAGGGAAAGACTTCTTGTGGCCCAGTTTCAGAGTTTCAGTTCATCAGTTCATCGTGTCAGGGAAGTCATTAACAACTTAGCTCTTGGTAGCAGGATTGGGTGGTGGAGGCTGTACACATCCTGAGAAACCAGGAAGCCAAGAACAGGCCAGGAAACAGGATATAACCATCAAAAACAGGACCCCCTGCTAGCCAGGACCCACATCCTAAGGCTCTGGGACTTCTCACAATAGCACCACCATCTGGGAGCAAGAGTTCAAAGCATGAGCTTCTGGGAAACATTTCTAATTCAAACCATGACTGAGTGATCCGAAAAAGTATGATTTCTGCACAACATGACAGGCATTTGAGGGGCCAGCCAAGAAGTATGAGAAAAGAAGACCATCCTGAGTAGCTTCGGAGATATGAAGTAGAAAGAAATAATGAAACTAGTCCTCTCGTCTGGAACCTGGAAACTCGGACATGACAAGTTGGTTCACCTTGGCACCATTGCCAGGGCTGAAACATGTCATGTCTGCTGACATTCATTCACCTTTTCAAGCACAAAAATGAGAGTGACTGGAGATGGGACCCAGGAAATTACGTGAGATCGGGAAGTCTTGACTCCAAGGACTCCAGTCAAGGAAGTGTGTGGCAGGTGGCATGTACAGGGCAGGAACTTGCCTTATCTTCAGACCCCAACAAGAGCACAACAGAGCGGATTTCAAAGTAAGATTGTAAATGAGCAAGAGACCTGCCTCCGCAGCAGGTCAGATAACCTGAGAAAGAATAATGGAGACAGACACTGAGGCTACCCAACACCATCCAAAGCAGAAATCCGGAGACTCTTAAGATCTCAATAATAAAGCAGACTTAAAAGTCACCCACCATGACTCAGGAATCTGAGAAAAAGAGGGGAAGAAAGATTGTAAGAGCCATGATGGGGAGAATATCCAGAGACATGGCCCCCTCAGCAACAACACACAAAGGAAAAGAAACAAAACTCTCTCGAACAATCCATAACCCCTACCCCAGGGTCTGGTCCAGCAAGCCCACTGAGGAGGCCCCCAGAGGGTTGGGGACAGGGAGGAGGGAAATGGGGGTACCATCACAAGACTTGCTCATAGAATTTACCTAATTATTGACACTAAATCTGTTTTTTTAAGTAAGATTTTAGGTTTCTTCAATTACCAAATCACTGATACACTTATTATACTCCAGGTGTGCCCTCTACAAGGAAACAATAAATCTCAAGACAAAATACAGAACTTATCAGGCCCTTGTTTCTCTCCAACTTCTCCTCCTTTGTGTCTCCTCCTCATTGTGTAGTGAGAGCATTAACAGCTGTCATTACGATCTATACAGACTAGCAACTACCTAACCACAAGGGACAGGAAAATGGCCACAAAGGCACAGGGTAGTCATTATTTTCCCATTAGCAGCAACTACACAAATATCAACGCAGAACAATTAACATTCCTAAACTCATGGTTAGACGTGTAAACTACTGCAAACCCTGAGAGGAGGAAGCTCCGCGAGGCACCCAGCCTGCTGCACCCTGACCTGTCTATGGGCCTTGTGCTTGTATGGAAGGGCTCTGGGAGAACCCACTGTGGATCCCTACTGCGCTCAACCAGCCGGGCTCAAGCCAAATGCTCCTGAATTCAGCTGTTCCTTCTTAAGGCCTCTGAGTGGGAGACAAGCTACTGCAGGAATTATACAGTCCTTTGCATTTCTCTTTATTCTGCCCATCGCCAGGCAACCATTCTTTGTGCTTCAACCTACACATCTTTGGGCATGACGATACTTTATTGTTTGGAATAATAGCTCTGTTTTGTAGTATGGTAGGAGATATCTGTTCTATTTATTTCTGTTTAGGTCAACTATAATGGCGTACAAATTATGCTGACCTCCATCTGATTTAGAGGCTCAGTGTGTTGTCACAGCGTCCTGCTACAGTGCGGATCATAAACTCCATTGCACTTGTCTATTTACTCGTCCTTTTCTTCCCTCTTGACTGGGGTCCTGGAGGTCAGGTACTGTCTTATCTGTAGCCATATCCCATGGATCCAGCCCAGTATCCGGCTGTAAGTACAGCCTCCATAACTGCTGGAAGAATGCGTGAGTGAGTGATCGAAAGTTTTCCCTGAAATTCAAACTTCAGTCGTTGAAAGCGTGATTCAGAAAACAAGGCCAGGCAATTTAAACAGACTTAGCCAGGCTGAATGGGGCAACATAGACACGGTCTGCAGTGGACGAGCCTGGAAGGAGCCCAGCAATAGCTGCAGAAGCAAAGCCATTTTCCAAAGTCACTTGAGAGACAAACTCAGCATCTCGATCTCAAAACCACACTGAGCAAAGTGGCTCATTATTGCTCAGGCCAAGACGAGCTTTGTCCCTGGAACTGTGTTGAAGTGAGGCAGGGGCTCGTGTTGAAGTCATTTGTTGTGGGGCATGGTCTCGGGAGAAAGGGAGTGAGAGGACCTGAACAGGCAGTGGAGAAGATCAAATGGGAGCTCAGCTGGAGACAGCCACAGCCAGGCAGGAATGAATGGACCTTTGTCTTTCCACTGGGTCATGGTGGGTTGGCCAATAGCTGTGAGCGATCCACTGAGGCAGGAACCAAACCACCTGGTGACCACAGCTCTAATTTCAATGGAGGACAGTAAGTGGAAAAGTGCACAACGGTGAGCTGTTTGCACTCAACACTGGGAATGAAAGGCTGAGAACATGGCTGGCAAGTGGCCTTTGGGCAGAACACGAACAGCAGCCACCTAAAGTTAAGTACTTTTAGAGCAATTGCTGCCGTTTATTCAGCATGTGCCATATGTCAAGTGTTGTGTGTGTGTGTGTGTGTGTGTGTGTGTGTGTGTGTGTGTGTGTGTGCGCACGCGCATCCACACACTCACTTGTGTGTGCATTTGCTCATGTACGCCTTAGGATACAATAAGGAAAGGTAACATACTAGCATTTCATTGAACAGGCAAGGAACCTGAGAGAAGACTATATTTCATACTGAGGATATTTCCTTTCTGTATCTACATTCCTGTGATGTGATCAAGAAACTGGGTATCTATCTGGCCTGAACTCCATGCATTTTTTCAATTAGTGAATTCCACCAATGGCTTTAAGCACCTGTGGTATGTCATGACTAGAGAAGACCCTAGGAGCATAACAATGAACGGAGAGTTCTTCGATTTAAGCCTCAGGCCCAGATCTAAGACCCATGGGACCTGATTTTTAAGATAAGCATTGTTTGGACACCTGCTGTGTACATTCTGATTCCAGGCCCTGATGAAGAAAGAAACCAAGCCTCAAACGTCTGCTGAATCCCTCTGGATTGCTCACAGAGAACATGCCACTCGGCAGAGAGAGGGCTTTGTTTTCAGTCCTGTGACATTGTAGGTCATTGAACTTGGTCTCTAAATTCCCTTCCAACAATCATATCCTAGGATTCTGACTTTAACTGTCTTTGTTAGGACTGTGATAATCAGTTTTATTGATCAGTGTGGCCAAGATATGGCTGCTTCCTCAATCAAACATTGATATGGGTTTTACTATAGTGTGATATAGTACTATAGAGATACTCTTACATAACTTGACTTTGAGATTATCCTCAACAATCTGAGAAGGTTTCATTCAATTAGAGAAGCAAAAGTGTTAGGAATAAGACTTGGGTTTCTCTCTCGCTCGCTCGCTCTTTCTATATGTATGTATATATGAAGAGATAGATTACATATAGAGATACCTATAGAGATTATGTATAGATATAGTAGATTGAGACATAGATATAAATCTAGATACAGATAGCTATGTCTGTCTATTACCTCTTGCCTCTGCTTCTCCAGGGACCGTGAGGTCCTTGTGATTGTATTTCACTGTGAATATTTCTTCATGTGATATCTTCCAATGTGTTCAGAATGACCTTTCTGCACTGCTAGTAAGCAGGCGAAGGTCGTGCTTAAAGCACCAACCAAAAACAAGAGAAAAGTTCATCACCCCAACTAATTCATCCAGAGGTTTGCAATCAGAAAGTCTTTATTTCTTACTCACACGTAAGCTCTGTGTCTTCTTTTAAATTCTGATCTGCGTATGGGTAGGGAGGACTATAACCTCGGGTTCTGGCCTCCACAGGAACTTATCCAACATTCCACACCTATGAGGTCAGAGGCCAAGTGTTGGTTTCTGTGATTCCCCAGCAGCCTAACAGAGAATCACATCTACAGAAGGTCCTGGGTCACACTTTTTTCCCCTTTATTTTTAAATCGCAAATGTATTATCTTTAAGAAACGAGAAATAGGCCCAAAAATGTAGGTTTGCTTGGTTTTAACAAATGGATTTACCATCTCCAAGGGAGAGGCTGCTTCCTCGTTGTGCCTGGAGATTTATTAGCTGGAAAACATTCCAGAGACAAGCCCTTCTCTTGTTTGTGTCCATGTGAAGGTTGCTAGGAGCCCAGGTGGCTGGTGTGGGTCAGGCTTTGCAAGTGGTTGAGGAGAGAGTCATTCCCACTGCAGCAGGTAGGCAGGCTGTCCAGCAGCAAGCATTGCTGGCAGTGGGAGGACTAAAGGGACTTTGGCTGACTCTGAGTCTAGACTCCTTCAGGAACTCAACAGGATGAGGAAACAGTGGGATCTAATAGTCCGACCCTGAGCCCCTGTATGGAGAAAGTGGACACAGACCCAGACCCCTCCAGCTTCATGTGACTCTACCAGCTTGCAAAGGGAAAGCAGCGGGTTGCTTAGGCCATAGAGAGGGCCTGATTGAGACTGCTCTCCCTCATCCCCAATCAAGGACACAAGGGGCTGCTCGGCCTGACCTCCCAAAGGCAGAGGGTGGAGCATAGGATCCAAAAGGCAAGAAACAGGCACAGGAAGGCGTCCAGAGTAAGAGGATGAAGAGAATAAAATTTGCAAGCAATTGGGTGTTGTAGAACCTAAAAGGCGCTTGTTGCGGTCAGCTTTCTAGTTGCTGCGCAGAAAGAACCCAAACAAAAGCAGCTTGTGGAGAAATGGGTTTATTTGGCTTACAGATTCGAGGGGAGACTCCATCCTGGCAGGGAAAACGATGGCATGAGCAGAGGGCTGGACATCACCTCTGCCACAGCACTGCAAACAGCGGCAGGAAGGTGTGCCAAATACTGGCAAGGGGAAGCTGGCTTATAACCCCCAAAAGCCCGCCCCCAACAACACAGCTCCATTGAGGTTGTAAAATCCAAACTGCCATCAGCTGAGGATCGATTACCCAGAACACGTTCATTTGTTTGTGGGGGACACCTGGATCAAGCCATGACAGCGCTGAAGAAAGAGAAGAAAGAAACATGAAAGTGGAGTGATTCCATCTTCCATCACCTCAGAACACTTCTCCAACTCCATCATACCGCCCACGGTCTTCCCGCCTTCTGCACATTCCCCTCCACAAGGCCCATGACTCCCTTCGCAGCTCCTCTCCCCTGAAGCCTTTGCCCTAAAAGCCCACATCCAGAACTATCCTCAGCCTCTTTTCTGTCACATCCCCTTTCTATGTCTCTATACGTTATTTGATCAAGTAGAACTGTTTAACACACTAACTGCCCCACATCCTCTTGGTCTGGAGCCAGAAATGCTCTCAGCAAAGCCCCCAGAGCTCATCAACCCATCCATTTCCTACTCAAACCTAGTCTCCTATCTCCATGCTGATTCTCATGGTCTCCAGATGCTTTCTCAAGGCTTTTGTCCAGGGACCATTGTATTATCATTTCATGTAGTACATTCACACTTTAATTCTCACCAACATTAGCTCCTAAAGACCATGCACGATGGCCTTTTATTTTAAAAAGCTCTAGATCCATGATTTGGTACTAGTCACTTAGGAGGCCCTCAATAAATACCACTGGATAAATAAACCAAGTAATCAGTGAAGAACTGTAGCTCCAAGCCCGACCCCCAGCTCACACTGAGCTCTCCATTTGACGCCATCTCAAAATCGAATTGCATGACAACACCCCTCATCATTGCCTCACCATTCCACACATGTTGTCTTACTCACAAGATCAGTCCTCATGTTGTAGGAAATAAGCTCTCAAGGATGGCCAGCATCTACAATCAAGCAGTCGGTGAAAGTTCTGTTTAATTATGTCAGTGGTTTACAGCCACCCAACCTGGTCCTTTAAAAAGGCCATAACGCAAAGGCACCCAAAGTCAGGTTGTAACGCTCCATCTCAGCCTCTCAAGGACGTCACTGGAGATAGAGTGGGGGAAGGTCTGCTCCTTCAGAATGGACCTGTGTACAACTGAGGCACAATTCAGCTCAAACCAGCATTCAGAACAGGAGGCAGCTTTGCATTGCTGCTGTCCTCCCTAAGCAAGATGTCACCTTACTGCTGATAACCGATGGGCAGGAGAGTGTCAAGAATGAGATGGCTCAGCAGTTAAGGCACTTGCCTCCAGTGCCTAAGGCCCTGGGTTCAATTCCCCAGGACCCACATAAACCAGACCCACAAGGTGGTGGCCCTGGTGCGCTCTCTCTCTCTTTCTCAATCTCTCTCTCTTTCTCAATCTCTCTCTCTTTCTCAATCTCTCTCTGCTTGACAATGAATAAAAAAAAGAGAATGAGGCCAGCAGCAGCAGTGACCTAGCTGATCATTTATTCGATGCCCAGGGGCTGTTTTTCTCCCCCTAGGTCTTGGTGGGGGAAACATACAAATGCCACAAACACATCCCCAGGGAGCCACAGGGCTGAGGAGCTCAGGATTCAGGGACATGGCTGCTTTCATCTCCTCTGGTTCAAGGTTCATCAAACCTTTTAGCTCCCAAGCAATCTGTCTTGCCAGGGTGCGTGCTCCTGGCCGCACTGCAGGGCAAGAGCCTGAAGCTGGGCAGGCCTAACTGTCCTCTCTCATTCCCTCCATGGGCCTCAGAGAGGAGGGTGAGTGTTTGTCCCACACATCCCTGCCTGGCATTCTCCGGAAGCTCTTAAAGTTCATGGAGATTGCCTTTTCTTTCTATTCCAAGCTTTTTGTGTGGGGGTGGGGTGGTGGGCGGTTCTATGCCCGTGGGAGACTTAAAAGTAGCACAAGCCAGGTAAAATTCATAGTAAAAGTGAGTTACTTCCCTTCCTCTTAACAGAGGACAGGCTTTTTGTAGGACTTTGAATATCCATACATCCATGCTTCCAGTGAAGTTCACTTGTGCTCACCCTGATTAAAAAACTAGCAAAGTTTTGCTCTGAGATAATGCACAGCAGAGAAGAACAAAGATTAGAATCATCAGTGAATAAATGAAAGGTCATTCCCCTCTCTGTCAGGAGACCTAAGGAGACATAGTGATACCCACATAGTGCCCGAAGACACAGCAATAGTTTATACAATGAAGCGCAGCTTCCTGGGAAGATGTAAATAAGTTAAAACCTTCTGTTGCCTGACTTTGGTGACATCAAAGGCGTTCTAAAAGCTGTGGTTATGCCATGATTTATTTATGAAGTGTTCCCCCCCCCAAAAAAAAAATCTCACTGAGAGGGGCTTAGTCTCAAAGAAGCTTGGCACTCTTTTTAGAGCCTTATGGAGTGGATCTAACTGGAGGAAGTCGGTCATGGGAGGAAGATCCCAGGAGAAATCTTTTCTTTCACTCTTCCTGTCGCTCTCTGATTCCTGTGTTCTGTGATGTTGAACAGCTCTGCTCTTTCACATGTCCTACCATGATGTCCTACCCAAGCTCTGAAGTAAGTGACCATGGGCTGATTTCTCTGAAACTGTGAGCCAAAATAAGCTCTTCCTCCCTTAAGTTGTTTCTGTCTGTTAGGTAACTGGTCATTGGAAATGAGAAAAGTAACTAATTCAGGTGGCCCTCAAGATATGCTAACCTGAACAGGCTGGCTTATACCTTTGTGGTCCTCATACTCTCTCTTCTGAGGTCTACTCTGCCTAGGGCCATGTCCTACGTGGGCTCAGACCCACTTCTGTAGAGTCTCTGGAGGGACTTGACCCCTTCCCCATCCCTGGCCCTTAGCACTCCAGGGAGTGCATGCGGTCACAGATGTCCAGTGCAGTGGGCTCATCTTTACAGCGTTGGGGTCCCCCCCCAAAAAAAACAATGAAATCTTTTGCAAAGTAATTAGTGTTAAGTACTCAGTGTTTATTTTTTTCTTATTGAGATATTCTTTATACCTATCCCATAATCATTCACTGACTGAATTCCAGTTTACTGAGCACCTAATATATTCTAGGGCAAACTAGCAGTGGTCTCTTCCCTTAGGAATCTTCCAAACCAGCATCTTAAAATTACCCCTTGGTGGCTGGAGAGATGGCTCAGCTGTTAAGGCACTTGCCTCCAGTGCCTAAGGACCTGGGTTCAATTCCCCAGTACCCACCTAAGCCAGATGCCCAAAGTGGCACATGCATCTGGAGTTCCTTTGCAGTGGCTAGAGGCCCTGGCATGCCCATTCTCTCTCTCTCTCTCTCTCTCTCTCTCTCTCTCTCTCTCTCTCTCTCTCTCTCTCTCCCTGCTTGCAAATAAATAAAAATAAAATATTTTTAAAATTTCTCCTTGGGGTATAATTAATGTCTATTCAAGTCTTGGGAGGAATAAAAGAATGCCATTTTATATATTCACATGAATTTTTTTCAGTACACTTCACTGGACATGTGGTCAGTCACTCTCGTGATGGAATAAATAACATCATGTCATTTTAAAATCTGAGCTCTGTCTTCCCAACATGCACTCTCAGCTCTCCCTCCAATTCAAAACAGGGGTGAGTGACAAATGGCTTCCTTGCCTCTCAATGAGTTGTGGGTGGCTGTCACCACCACGCCTCTGTTATGCATTTCCTCTCTTCCCTCTCTTCTCTGTTTGCTCTCTCCCTCCCCTCCCCTGCAAACACAGCCTTGGGTGCTGCTTAGCATCTGCCAGGAGCTCTAGGAAGCCTTCTCCCCTCGGCTCCCTGCTGAAGGGAGTTCTCTTGCCTGTGCTAACCGCCATGTCAAACAGCAGACCCTCTGAGGCGAGGAAGCTTAACCAGCATGTCAGGCCTGGACCACAAACAAGGAAAACCCAGCAATGGGACTTCATCTTTGCTTTTTATGGTTTAAGCATAAAAAAAAAAAACCTGGCAATATATTCAGCTTTGTGTGGATCCCACAAGAGGCCTGGAAACGAAGGCTGTGCTGATGCTGGGGTTTCCTGCACAGTCTCCCAACCAGGGAGCTTAGTGAACAGAGCAGAAAGGCAGGGCTGGCTTTTCCCCTAAAGGCAAGCCACTAGCCCCAGCCTGCCCACAGCAGGGAATTCACTGCTGCTGGTTACTGGAGCCCAGAAAAAGAAGCAGACTAAATGCTAGGGCAGGAGGAAGATGGCCTGGCTGGAAAGAGGCCCGAGATGCTCCTTGGGTGGCACGCACGCCCGGATTCTCAGGCCTGGAGGGACCAGGAGCCAGTGTACGTGGGAGGTGTGGGAAGTGCAGAGTTAGCTGTATAGTCACCACATTAAAAATGTCAAGAACAAGATAGGGGAAGAAGGAAGGGAAAGGGTGCCTTTTGGTTTGTGGGAGGCAGGTTACAAAATGCTAGAAACACACGTTGGCATTCATGTGTCTGCCTGTTGCTAGTCCCATCTTCAGCTGTGGGGGCAGGAGAACTGAGAGGAACGGCACATCCAGGAACGTCTTCTCACCCCAGAAGGTCTACATGTGGAGAGCAAACCAACCTACTGACTTCTCAAAACATGGCGAGTTGGGCTGAAAGGTGACATGTGTTATTGAGGCCCAGGCCCCACTCCACAGCACCCTGCGGATTACAGGTGAGATTCTTCTGACCTGAAGAATTCTATTTTATTTCCACCAAGCCTGCAAAGGGCCAGTGCCCAACCTGGAATAGTGTTCTGCTGGTCTGATCAGGAATTTGGCTGTGTGAGGCACTCAGAAGGCCAGATCGGGGCCTTAGCTTTGATTTCTATTATGGAATCTCGATGCAAATGTCTTGGGAGGGTATGATCCCAGCGTGTCTGGGAAAGCAAGACAGAAGGAGCAAAGCCAAGAAATGGCTTGTTAATGTCCTGAGGCTCACTCCCACCAGAGGCCCTCCTAAAGACTCAGTCCAAAACACCTCTCTGGTCCTATGGACAAACAGCAGAAAGACTTTGCACCACCTCTACCCCTCATTGGTTCTGAGTTACCCTAAGCATCTTTGACTCTGGGTTAAAAGGGATCAGCGTATTCCTGGGGCCAGAGAGTGCTGTCTGGCTGAGATGTCTCCTTGAAGTTGCAGGTGACATCCAGGGAGACCTACGTCAGCAGTCATGAAGTAACAGCTCCTCTTCGCCCATGTGTCCGGGCATGTGTGTGCTCACAAACACAAGCCCATCCAGAGACGGCTCGAACTCCCTCTCATTTACACTCCCTTAACCAGAGACAGTGTGCACAGCCTCTGGACTCGCCAGTTCCCCACTCTGCCCAGCTGAAGGGCTGGCGCATTCTTAAGTGCTACTGAAGCGCTATGGAATAAAGGCACATAGTGCAGCAAAAGTTAGGAATCGGTTTCCTGTCTCAAGCCCACCAGCCAAATGCTTGGGTGAGAAGAAAGTTAACCAGACGCTCTGGAATTCAGTTTCCCTGTTGCTAAAATTATCAATGTCTGCCCCCGTGGGCTTCCAAAAACTCTATAAAACTCAAAGAAGCCAATTCATGGGCCCCAAAGCATGTCCACCCATAAGGGATGTTTCTGCAAAGCCTTATGCTGTTCAGCCAGGCCTCTGGGCACTGGCTTTAGGCCTTGAGTCAGGTGCTTTGCTGGACACCTCTGGATGCCTCCCTTTCGAAACCTAAGCTGTACCTCACTGCTCCTTCTCAATGTGTGGGAGAAATTGTGCTGCCCCATCCACCATTCTAGCCGCACAATGTCCTGTGGTCTCGGGGACACCAATGGGTCCAGACAGGCAGAGTCCAGAATCAGGCTCCACCTAAGGATTTCTCTGGCACTGCACAACAGGCTTGCTTGCTTGCCGCGTGGAACATGCTGACCCCTCTAATCTGTCTGCTTTTTGTCAAAGCACAGTTCTTGAACTATCATACCAAGTATTGGATGGGGCAATGCAACTTGCCTAACATATTAAGAGGAACAGCAAGGGTGTCAGCTATGTCATAAGTATGTGTCATAGAGATTTACGTCAGTAGAGAAGCAAGCATTGGCTGGTTCTGAGCCCTCCAGCTAAAGTGACTTGTGCAGGACTGGACACTCCAAAGGCGGGGACACGGATAGAAGCAACCAAGTGCTGACATGCTTGTTGTCGACTTGGGTTGAATAGCGCCCAAGAGTTGAAAACACGGCCTGATCTGGAGAGGACTCAGCCTTAAGGAACAAGCAGATACCTGGGATGCTGCTCAAGCGGTAACAATGCCGCCTGTGATGGTCACTGTGGGCCTCGCAGAGTCCTTGGGTTTGCTAAGCTCTTCACTCAGTTCAGACAGGATCCCCTGTCATCATCCAGCTAGACACAATGAAGGCAAAAAACATATTGTCTGTGGGGGAGAGGCTCAAGGGAGATGCTAAGCCCTCTTCAGAATCAATTCCCACACAAGCCTGAAGAACAGTAAGGGAGAGAAGCCACTGCCTGGCCTCTCTTTTGAGCCAAATTCTAGCCTACTGTGGGAGCAGGGCTGTTCTTGGCTCTTGGTAATCAACACGAGTGGGGAATCCAAGCAGGACACCCAAGAAAGGCATCCATAAGAAGCCCAAAGCCAGCAACATGGAGAGAAACAACAAAGGCAGGGATCTGTGCCAGGAACAAAGATTAACTGTACCAGAGGAGGTGGCACTTGGGCTCTTAAAAATAGGATGAGCAAAAGTCAGAAATGGGGCTGGGTGAGTGGAGCTGCAGACTGTGGCGTCCTGGGAAGGCTTCAGCTGGCCAGGCCCAGATGAATGTCGGGAGACTGAGGCCCCAGCGCCTCGACCTCCTTGCTCAAATCTCTTGAAAAATTACGCAATTTTATATGTGTATAGAGTATATTTTGATCATGTTCACCCCTACCACCATCTCTTAACCATTCTGCTGATAAACCCCTTCTTTCCAGTTCCTTCCACTCCCCCTTTCAAGTCTTTTTGTGGGGGGTGGGGGGGTTTGGGGGTGATCCATTGAATCACTTGCATGATCATGGGTGGAGGGGTTCTTACTGGAGCAGAAGAAAGTTGCCAGTGGCTAAACCACTGAAGAACATGACTGATCTTCCTCAAGCAACAGTTAATTGCTACCAGTTCCTCAGGGAGGAGGGGGGCCTCATGAGTTCCTCCCCATCCATGGTGGAATTTTGATGGGCCCGATCTTGCGCAGTTCTTAGGTAGGTAATAAGCACAGCAGGTGAGTTCATGAGTGCAACAGTCGTGTCATGTCCAGAAAACCGTACCACAGCATTCCTCCCCATCCTCCGGCTCTTATATTCCACCCTTGTGCAATGTTCCCTGAGCCTTGGAGTGGGGGGTGCATAGATGTCTCATTGAGAATTGCTGACTCAAATCTAAAGGACACCAGAAAACTGTACAGGTTTCTGTAAAGGTGAACAGCCAGGGTAGAGAGTGCTGGAATCTGGTATTCTATTCACTGCACCTTTAATTACCCTGAAACTGCCTCCGGGTGACTTTGGTAAGAAGTAAGAGTTTCTTCCCTGGCAAAATCAGCCTGTGATTGGTAGTAAACACGCTGCCTCCGACGTATGCACAGCGAAACTCCAGATTACAGGCTAAGACACCAGGTTTCTTCAGCAATTCAAAAGGAATCCCCACCATAGGCGCCTCCATCCATGGCACTCACATAGAGATCCTCATATCTCTGCAGTTGTTAGAGCCAAGGAGCGCTGCACACAGGCCATCGCAGCCAGAGGCATCGCATGACTGTCTGCATGGATCACACACGGCCACACTCGCCCAGCTCTGAAGTACCTGAGTCACAGAGACTCATCTATTCTAATACCCAGCACTCACGCAAGCACCTTGCAGTTACAAGCTTGGAGAGAGAGAGTGAAAGGCGGAGGAAAGGGAAGGGCAGACAGACATCATCACCTGCATTTTTTTAAATTGGGAAACTGAGGCTCCACGGAGCCCTAAATTGAAATGTGTAGATGTTAATGAGTCAGACACTGTAGGGAGAAAAAGCCAAAAGGAGCTCTTCTGAACCCCACGTGGACTACTTTCTTGCCCAATCTCAGAGAGTCATTGTGGCTCCTTGTTTTGATACAGAGGACTCAAAGGAGGGGAGCAGGAAGACACACTCCGTACCTCATTCCATCTCTTGCCTCACCTACGAATTGGATTAACCTTGTTGTTTTTTCATTGCTTTCTTTTTTTACTTTAGAGAATCCCAGACCTCCTCTATTTCTGGTCTGCTCCCAATTCTGACAGCCCTCTTGCTCTGGTGCACGCTTCGCTGCTCCTGACAAGCTCTGCCTGTGAAACTCCTGGAGCCCTTCTCTTCGCCTGTCTCTTCACCTGTCTCCAATCCACATACCCTTGAAGCTTGGCTACCAGTTGACAAGTGGTGGAGATCAAGGTTGCGGGATCCTCACAGAGAGTGTTAAATGCCCATTCTACTAAGTATGTTTCACACAGGCTGAACATCTATCCGATACATTTTGGGGTCAAATCAAAATACCTGCGTGTCTCATTAGCTGCAGTCAAGTGTGCTCTTAAAATAGCTGCTGTCAAAGAACAGAGTGTGGAGATGTCACCTGTGCCTGCCTCCTGACTTGGGTCCTCTTTTGCAGGGCCTTCTGTTCTGTATGCTGGCACGTGGCTCATCACAAGAGGCGTGAGCACCAGGGCCGCTTTGATCCTGCTATTCCAAGCAAGGATGTCAGGGTTGCAAATGAGACTCATGCAGAAGTGGAGTAGGTGGCTAGTGACATAGCCGTGTGTTTCTGCTTCCCGCCCCCCCCCCATCCACCCACAAGCGCTTGTTGGGTCAGAAATGCAATTCTTTGATGGTGCCAGACAGCCAGACGATGCTGGAAAGAAGAAAGAAAAAGCAAAAGCAGATTTCTAAATTAAGCACAAGTTTCGTTTATAAAAATAAATAACATAGCCTAGCAACGTGCTTACAGCTCAGTTATGAAACCCCTGTGGTTGGAGCCCAGGATGACCAAGCATGCAGAAGCATGCCCCATTCCCTGGCTCCTCCCATGCATAGTACTCATCTTCAGAGTGCTGACCGTGGCCCTTGAAGGCTCCTGCTGGTCATTCAAGGTCAACCTAGGGCCAGGCTCCAAAAAGCCCAGGGCGGCCAGTGCTTCCCAAATCTCACGAGGCCCTTGAACACCGCAGACTCTTGGCAGTTGCTGACATATAAGAAGCAAAAATGGACAAAGTTCCAAACATTTGCTCCCTTGAAACAGAAGCCCCTCCTTTAGACTATGTCTTCTGTGTTCATCACTGGGTGTGCCGTCCCCAGCTTAGAACATGGAATACACTAGACACACAGTCACTATGTCATAGAAGGCGAAAGAAAGAAAGGATGAATGAATAAACGCTTCAATCCCATTATATATGCCTCACAAAAGGAGAGACATCCTCCTAAATATGACCTGCACCAAAGAGGCAATGTCCCCTGGGCTGGGTACTCAAATCAAACCCCAGCCAGGGGAGCCCCCACAAGTGATTATGGGGTATTGGTTTTTCCTGCCTGGATGGAAGCGGTGCCTCTGTCACAATGATGAGGGAGGAGGACTTGGGACATATGGTTGCTCCTGAGAACTTTCTCTTGTTCTTTGGCAGAAACGGGTTAGTGATAGGTGTTACTAATCAGAAATGCTACAGGAGAAATAGCATATGAGCTTCTGATCTCAGTCATGCTGGGACACACAAGAAATGGAGCCCACGAAGGCTCACCAGGTAAAATACATTAGGTATGGGCATAGGTATGGAAGACTTAATCCTGCCCTCAGCCTTCCCAAGTTATGGAAGGATTATGCAAGATTGGGGTGATCCTGAGACTGCCCCAGAATACTGAAAATGTGGTCACTCTGTATCCCATTGGGCTTAGGAGGACATGGCTTCATCTCGACTCCTGGGAGTAGATGTTTCTGTTCCCTGGTGACCAGCAAAGACAACATATCAAAGTCAGCCCAGAGCTGGGTTCCTTACTTACATTATTTAAAAGATTGGAGAACTTGACTTACAGCATAATTCAAAAATTAGTTTTCAGTCATTTTGGCCAGAAACAATAACACCATTTTTGTGCCAATGATAAAAAGTTCCTAATTAAATTCAAATGTATTATTTTATAGGTTAAATTTAGAATAATCTGTAAAGGGAAATACTAATCAGCAACCTACTAGCACCTGACAGAAGAGGCATGAGTCTGCAGAGACTCCTCAGTTCTTCCCTCCCTACAGCCTGGCAGACTTTCCAATGCTGGTGGCAGAACACTTAGGAGGAACCTAGTTAAAGCCCAGACCCAGCACAGTCAGCACAAAAACTGATCAGCCTGCCTCCAACCTAGAGATATCTCCTGCTGTGCCGAGGGAAGTCCCTTTCACAGCAGGCAAACCATTCATCTACAACCAAAGGCCATGAGTCATGGGTCCCTGCTTCCCCCAGCCCAGGGCTCCCAGTTCTGACAAGGCTCCTCATAGTTACAGTATTAAAGACCCCACTGACCCCATTTCCCTTAGAAGTCATGCTGATGCACAACGAGAAACTGAAGACTCATACATGATCTTCTTGGAAACTCAGAATTCATTCTTAAAATGGGAACATGCCTTTCAACATTGTGACCATCTAACAGAGTGTTAAGAGAAAGTGTTCCTGGGTCTGTGAGCTCTTGCTCCATGCGACAGTGTTTCAGAAGTTATAAAGGATGAGTCGAGTCAAGAAGTTTGCTTCTTGTAGTAGTTTTGAATAGATGTCCCCCAAAAGAATTAAAGGTTTTTTAAAATTGTAAATTGTCTCCAGCCAGTTCTGGTAGAGGAAGTGTGTCACCTTGGCCAGATCCTTAGGGTTCAGCCCTAAGGTGTTTCTGGGGTGGGTCTGGAATTCTAGCTTTACATATGCAAAAAGCAGTCTGAGCTCAAGCCTGGAGTTTCTTTTGTTAGTTGGGAGTGTGCTTGCTGGCTTCTGGAGGTTCTGTCTCATCTCTGCTTGCTTCTGTGAAAGGGGGCCAGCCTTTCCTGAACTTCTTCCCCTGGATCTGTTCAATAAATATTTTCCTCCCCAAATCGTGCCTCGTTTGGAGATTCAACCAGCGGTGTGTGCCTGACTACGACACTTCTGATGTGAGATGTGAGCTTTCGTCTGTGCAAACCTTGAGCCAGCCTGATTCTCGGTGTTGTAAGATTTGTTCTGAGTCATAGCGGAGCAGCTTAAGGGTAACAGGGCCCCTAAAAGTAAAAGTGACACATGTCCTTGAGCCCATAAGGTGAGTATTTTTTTTTCCATATCTCTTTGTCCCTGAAACCTCAGGGGCAAAGATTACCTGAACATATGGCATGGGTTCTATTTTTCCCTGATTTCTTCCTTTCCTAGAAATATGAATGAGCTTGTTCCCTTTCCTGAAAACCTGGTGACACCTGGACTGACCAGCTCAGCCCCCATGCAGCAAATTCCTATAAAAGACCCCAAACAGGTATCCAGGTTGGCTTTCTCATTTCTAGGAACTCCCCCGTACTCCGCCTGATAGAGGAGCTCTGAATGCTTTCCTCCTCTTAAGCACTGTTGTTGCAGAAATACCCAGTGACTAAAGACAGAGCCGCTTTGGCAAGAGGAGAGTCAAGTTTTATTCTAAACCCGGGCCGGGGGCTCCAAGCTCAGGAAAAAGGTCTTGGGCCCCGCACCCCAGTTGACAAGGGGTTTTATAGTCAGTACAGAGTAGGTATGTGACATTACACATGCCAGTTACCATCACCTAGCAGTTTACACATTTACAATAGGTTTCAGATATTCTCCCCAGGTATCCTCCGGCCTTGTCTCTTCCTTATCTCACAGAACTTCAGAGCCCTGACAGTTCCCTACTTCATGCAATGAGATTGGCCACCTGGCGGACAAACATCAGTAGGATGTAACAGTGAATACAGGGGAAGGGGGCAGTAAACTTATTCTCATATTCTGTTGTTTTCTCCTCCAGGGGCGCCGTTGGCCACCGCAGAGGGAAAACAGAGAAGCGGTGGGAGCCAAAGCGAGCTGTCTGCTGTCTCAGGGCTGGGGTCCACAGAGCTGGGGGGATGGCGTAGGGGGGTCTGGCAGGACACAGAGGCGAGCAGATGTGTATTGTATATCCACGTGGTTCTTTATTCAATTGGGGGAATTTACATTTATAGGAAAAAGGGGGTCCGGGGGATGGGGAAGAGAAAGGGAGATTGGTTGATGGGGGTGGTGAGTTAGCGGCCTGCACTGGGATAGGTGGGTATGGACGACCTGAGAATACCTCATTTGGGGGCCTGAGTGGCGGGAAATACATGATGCCAGCCACGGTCCGTGGGGATGGGTATAAGGAAGTTTTTCTGATACCCAATGCCAGTCATGCTGAGATGGAAATGCTGGTTCCTGTGGCTAGCCCATGGGGGTTGGGAGTCAGGGTAGATGGAGCCAGGAAACGCCTACCGAATTATCAGGGTTTCACCTCACTCATGCATCCTTAACCCTTTGTTCTCCGTGCCCTCAGTAGCAGCGCAAATGGGCAGTGCCCAACAATATTCTGGTCTGCTCCAAGACTGTAATGTCTGTCACTCTCAAAGACACCCTGAATTCCAGTACCAATCAGCCTAATCTTTTTGTGGAGACCCCTGGAATATTCTTTGGTCTTGTATACTAAAGATGTCTAACATTCATTAATAGTATTTCTATTGTTATATAACCCCTAAAAAGAAGTCTAGCGTTCTAGAATGCATGGAGAACCCTCATGCTACTACAGGCCATTCCCTTCCATGTGCACCTGCTGCTTTTCTCACCTGGTCCTTCCCAGCTGTCTTTGTTCTCTAGTGGATTTTCAAGGACTAAAGTTCAAGTTCCACCCTCCAAGAGTTAAGAAACCCATTTCCTGCTAGGTAATATACCTACAGGATCTCAGGCCTTAGCAGCACCCCCAGTTTCTCGACCTTTGGTCTCAGACTGCACCTTCTCTCTTTCTCCAGTTTTCAAGCTGCATATTTTGGGACTTCCTAAATGCATGCACCAGTTCTCAGAATGACCCCCTTTTATATCTGGACATTTACATATGAATGAGGCAGTTGGCAGGCAGATAGATAAAGGGAAAGATATGCAAATGACAGGTATATGGAGAATGTATTATTGGTTTTCCTTATCAGAAGAACCTTATCTAACATAGATTTGGATACTTCCCTCCCACACAGCCACATTCCCTACTGTTATTTTAGCTAGGGGTGTTATTTAGAATGTGGGGTTAAATGACAGAAAGAAGAGTACAGTTGTAAGTGAAGTGGTTATTAAAAAAAGAACAGTTACAGAAGCCAGACACCTAAGTGATCACAATGCCTCAAATTAATAGATTATAACTTTGGTAGTTGTTTTTAATATTGAAAAGTAAATATAAAATTAACTTTTGTAGTTATTTGTATTAATCTGAATTCTTCTAGAATAATAGATTATATTCTTACGAAGTATCGATGCATCTAACATAAACTGCTTCTTAAGTCTTGTTATAAGAATATGAGTACTAGGCTATCCAGGATCCCTTGCCACAAGGACTAATACAGACAGCCCACGGAGAAGGATATCCAACTGATCAGAGATGGGGGGGGGGAATTGGGGAATTCGGAATAACAACTCATTGTTTGCCCACTAAATAATGTAACTCATTATGGACAATAAATATATATTTTAAAAAAAAGAATATGTTAAGGGAACTGGAATTTTTTTTTGAGTGGAAATTTTTCCACCAGCCACTCACCCTCCTTGAAGCAGCTGATTTTATGCTTGTCTAGTAAAAACACTGAGAAAATTTTTTGTGGAAACACTTCCCTTTCTTGTCCTCATATCTACCTACCCATTTGAAAGCAAGTATCATTCCCCTCACACTGCAAAACATGAGGCATGGCAAAAACAGATTGAACCAATACAAGATTTAAAACAAAAAGAGACACCTCAATCTCTAACTCCAAGTTCAATGATTCTAACCAGTCTCTTGGAGATTCGAATCCACCCCTCCAGCTTGGCTACTCAGCCCGGGAAAACTTCCAGTGCTGGCAGCTCTCCTTGGCAGCCATCCATAGTCCTGGCATTTCACTGGGTCTCCCCTGCAACCCACAGTTCATCCTCAGGGCTCCATTGGCCTCTACGAAAGCAATCCAGCATACCTGCTTCACATTGCCGATGGCCATTATTCAAAAACAAAACTGTGTTGCAAATCCAATGACCCTCTCTTCTTGCATTTGTTATACTCCACAGAACCAGGTGGGTTACCAACTTGTTAATCCAGGGGGGACAAAGCATTCAGGTCCCTTACTTCAAAGAATCTATCTGCATTCTTCCTGTTCCAATGCAGATCTTCTGGCCCAGTCTCAATTCTAAAACAATTGGAGGTGAACGGGCAGCAGTTTTGGCCCAAAGATCTCTTTTCTTTCTGTGCCATCTCCATCTGCTCACGCAAATCCATCTTTACGTAAAACAACCCTGTACAGGTTCCCAGGACACAGGCAGGCAGAACGCAGCAAGCCTCTCACACAAACTGCTTCTGGCACAGTCCTGACAAAGTTCTTTTTCCCCCTTGTAAGCCAGACCTCACAGTCCATAGTT
>PVHP010017533.1:0-34352 GCA_004024765.1 Zapus hudsonius | reverse complement strand
TGAGAGCTGTGGTGGGGGAGAATATCAGAGACTTGGCAACCTTCAGTAACAACACACTTTGGTCATGAGAACGCGGCTGAAGACTGGGCTATCCATGGTCCCCTACCTACCACAAAGACTGATACAGACGGCCCACGGAGGAGGATATCCAGCTGACTGGGGATGGGGAAGGGGGGCAAGGGGGAATTGGGGATAACAACTCATGGTTGGCCCACTCAACAATGTAACTCTTTATGGACAATAAAGAAAAAAACGAATAAAGCATTCTACAAATAAAAAAATAGAATAACAAGGAAAAATACATAATAAAGTGGAAGAAATTATTAAAAACATAATAAAAATAAGATGTCAAAATATAAGTGGCCGCTGTGTATGGCTGCACATAACTTTAATCCTGTAGCAGGGGGAGCTGGGGATTAGAATTTAGATAATACCCAGCAAATTCCAATGTACCTCAGAACTTAAGGAGTACCCGAATTCTTGTCTATAAAGTTAAAAAATTAAAATTATAGACCACCAGAGGATAAGGTATAATGAGAGACTTTAATTAAAAGAGAATGGGAAGTTACAGAGATCTCCAGCCACCAGTGCGGAGAGAACACGTGGGAGAGGGGTTAACAAAATCTATTCTTCTCAACTAAACAAGCAAAAGAAGAAAAGATAACAGAAGGCTCCCATTATGAGGAAAAAGGTTCATGTGGGATAAATCTGGAACCCCCCCACTCACCACAGCCATTAGGCCAGAGTGAGAGAAGTCCTGGAAATTTAGAAGTCCTCCTCCTAGGATGACATGTGGAAAGAAGAGACTGGACTTTGTTTCAGTGACTTTTTAAGACCTCCACCAAGTAAGCTAGAGAGGCAGCTGGTTGGTTGATTTCTGTCCAATAATTATAACATCTAGGTTTAAACTCTAGCTAAAAACATCTCCCACTCAAGGGGAGGGAGTTTATGAAACTTGCATAAAGGAGTTAGCTGTCATAATCCTAGTACTCAGGAGGCAGAGGTAGGATGAGTTTGAGGCCACCTGAGATTACATAGTGAATTCCAGGTCAGCCTGGGCTAGAGCAAGACCCTACCTTGTATAAAATCAACCCCAAAAAGGTACAAAGTATTGGAGTACCTTCATTTTTGATCTTCTGATATTGGACTGTGCCAGAAGTAGGTGGACAGTAGAAATTGGAGTGTTTTTTGTTTCCTTCCATTCATGATGTTACTGAGCTAGATCTAGCAAAGGGACTTAGTTGCATTTGCCTTAGGACTGTCCTTTTTTGCATGCCATTATATCTGTTGTCTACATCCAGCATTGTAGCCTGTAGGTGAAGTAACCCAAGGTATATTGGAGATATATAGAGAGAGGCAAAGAAAGATAACTGACTGTACTATCTGACTGCCAACACCTCTTGATATCCATCAGTGTCGATTTCTCCTCTGGAGGCGCCATGGGCCATCGGCGGAGGGAAAACAGAGAGCCAAGCTGTCCTCTGTCTGCTGTCCACTGTCTCAGGGTTGGGGCCCACAGAGCTGGGGGGATGGCGCAGGGGGTCCGGCAGGACACAGAGGCGAGCAGATGCGTATTGTATATCCACGTGGTTCTTTATTCAATTGGGGGACTTGCACTTTATAGGAAAAAGGGGGTCTGGGGCATGGGGAATGGGGAAGGGAAAAGGAGATTGATTTATGGGGGTGGGGAGTTGTCAGCCTGCACAGGGATAGGTGGGCGGGACAGGTGGTTGGGGATAACCTGATAACACCTCATTTGGGGGCCATGAGTGGCAGGAAATATATGATGCTAGCCACGGTCAGGTCCATGGGGATGGGTACAAGGAAGTTTTGCTGATACCCAATGCCAGTCATGCTGAGATGGGAATGCTGGTTTCGGTGGCCAGCCCATGGGGGTGGGAGTCAGGGTAGGTGGAGCTGGGAAACGCCTACCGAATTGCTAGGGTTTCACCTCACTCATACACCGTTAACCCTTTGTTCTCTGTGCCCTCAGTAGCAGCGCCAACAGGCAGTGCCCAACACATCAGGAACATGGATCTGTGGAAAATATGTCCTGCTGATGTTAACCTATTGGCAACCTACTTGGAAGAGGTTTTCTACTTTAGACAATGATAAGACAAGAGACTGATATTTGCCTATGGGAACAGCTTATATAAGACAAGATATGAGGGTTGAACTTAGTCCTTAGTTTGAATTCACACACTATTTGATTTATATCAAAATTGCAAATATTTTGGGGAGTGAACATTTCTCAATATTTTGTGAATACTGATATTTCTCAAGTAATGGTAAATAGGCTTAAATGGGTCATAGTTGTCACCTGTGTTGTCATTAGGACAAAGGTAAGGTAAGATAACTATTGATATAGGAGGTGTGATCCTCCTTCTAGATGGTCAACTATATTTATATAATGAATTATGGATGTATTCTATCATTCATTCATTAATTCATCAAGCTATTGAAGCTATGCTATACATAATCATTCTTCATGCAGGGTTATGTAGGTGTGAATGGAATCTGCACATGTAATAATTTGTTATGGAATAAATAAATTAATATGTCTATACTGTTTATAAAAGTATATCTCCTACTTTTATACTATTTGACTGCATACTTCTATATTTATGTATGACAATTAGAATTTATATAGGGAGATTAGATTATTCACAATATGTATAATGATCTTAACTAATGGCTACATGGGAGGTTTAAAGTTATTTTGGTAATATTTTTACCTCATAAATACCATCTTACCATAATGGAGAAGATATACATTTAGAGAACATCTTTTTGTAAATTGTACATAGTCTTAATTTAGAACTCAGAAAAATAGCTTTATTTATCTAGTTTCATTACGGCTGACATGGGCATACTATTTGAACTTAAACAATTTATTAAGATATGAAAACTTAACAAATATTTGAAACCCTATACTACTTTATCAGTTTAGCAAGAACAAAGACAATTTTATATATCATGTGTGTGAGTGTGTGTGTGAGTGTGTGTATCACACACCAGTTTGTAAAGACTCTAGGTATCCTTGATACTTTACTGAGAATTCCAACAAGAAATAAGAACAAAAAGGTAAACAGAACTATTTTATAGCTGTGATGAGAAATTTAAACTCCATTCTGCAGCACTGGTCTCTAAATTCTTCTAGAATATTCTAGGAGTTCCAAGGATATTCATAGATGCTACTTCCATTTCAGTCACAAAAGTATTCTTTTTTTCCTGTTCTGGAGAATTATCCTATTCCTTATGTCATACAAAATAATGTGGGTTCCAGTGCAGTACACCCCCGATTGTCTTTTTACTCTTTTTATTCTCATTAAAGCCTAGGATGGCTTTGAATGTGTGATTATCTTGCCTCAGTTTCCTAAGCAATTTAGCTGGGATTATATGACAATTACTCAACCAGAAGCATCTTATGGGAGGAAAGGGTTTATTTCAGGCTTATAGATTCCAGGGTGTCATAGTCAGCCACACACGTCGCTGAGATGAATCTACAAACCAGGCACAATTTGGGGGAGTAAAATATTTATTTTATAGCTATAGATACAGGGGATGTTCCAGAGTGCAAGAGAGGCTGGCCCTCTTTCACAAGTCCGAGCAGAGAGAAAAACCCATCAACTACACCACACACAGAACAGGGAACAGGAAGCAGAGCAAAGGAGAGAATTTCTTCCCCTTTATATGGCCTTAGGGTGGGGTCTTACAACCCTTCCCCAGACTTAATGGCTTCCTGAGTCTCTGGAATTTCCTTCCTGCACTGCCCACACAGGAAAGGATGTTTACTTCCAGCTTCTTTGAGCTTCTTTATATCCTGCCCCCTATTGTAAACGTCCTCAGAGACCCACCCAAGATAATTAAAAAGATCAAGTTGACAACAAAACCTAACCATCACACAGGGGAAATACTATCAAAGTTGGAGGAAGTTAGCTGACTTTATATATAGCAGAGAAAAACAGCCAGAGCTCAAACTGTCTCTCTTTCTCTTTATTTGTTTATTTACTGTTAATAATTAGGTACATTGTGTGAGCAAGTCTTGAGTTGGTATCTCCATTTCCCTCCTCCTTATCCCTAACCCACTGGGGTCTTCCTCAGTGGGATTGCTGGACCAGACCACGGGGTAGGGGATTGTGAATTGTACAAGAGATAGACAGTTTTTTCTTTGTGTGTTGTTGTTGAGGTGGGCAATGTCTCTGGATATTCTTCCCCACTGTGGCCTGGCTCAAAATGTCTCTTTACACACCTTAGAGCTGGAGACACAAGTTGCAAACTTAATAGAAAATACCTCAGGCTATGGGGGACATACATCCACATTCAAACCACCAAAGGGGCCTATGCCATCATGCCCAGCAAGAATCACTTTTAAATTGTAAATAGTTTTTTGTAATAAACTTCCAACTAAGAATTCATTTGCTTACAAATGTCTATAGCTGAAGCAAAGTGTGGAAGCTATTTTTATGTATGATGAGGAGCCACAGGAATGTTTAAAGTAAAGGAATAATTTTATTTAATTCCTAAGACTTCTGTGTGTATAATGAGTTGGAACTAGTGTGTTACTGGAGACAAGAATACCAATTATGAGGCTGTTTTCCATATGAAAGGGTGTCTTAACATCCACATTTTTTAAAATCAAGAATTTTGAAAAATCAGCCCTGTATTTTAAGTGTGTTTATCTCTACAAATTTCTTTGCCTGAAGTGCAAGATATTTTAAACCAGAGAACTTTTAGATATTTTCATATACTGATGGGAAATGATATAGCATCTACCTCCAAAATAACTGAACATGAATGAATATTTTTGTTTGCAATCTTTCTTATTTATTGTATGTGAGTTAATTAGTACATTACTCTGTGGGAATCACTGAAATATGAATAAGCTATAATAAAATCTTTTGTACATTCATATGCAAAATATGTACACCAGCATAAGTTTTATAATATATTCTTAAATTTTTGGAGATATCCAACATATGACATTGCTGTGATTGCCTTTATTATCCAACATTCAATGTAAGATGAAATATTTTTAACAAATTTATTGTCAATAATTAGATACATTTTATGATCATGTCTAGTGATGGTACCCCCATTTCCCTCCTCCCAATCCCCAAACCACTGGGGGCCCTCCTTGTAGGCATACTGGATCAATCCATGAGGTAGGGGGATATGAATTGTATAAGTGGTAGCCAATTGTTTTTTTCTTTCTGTGTTGTTGCTGACTGGGCGCAATGACTGGATATTTTCCCCCACCATTCCTCTTAAAATCGTTCTGCCCACTCTTCTGCTCAGATCCCTGAGTCACCGTAGGTGAGTTTTAAGTCGGCTTTATTGTGGAGATCTTAGGAGTCTCTGCACTCCTGCTTTGATTTGTGTTGGGTATCCTCAGTGTCTGTCTCCATTATCCTTTTTGCTATGAAGTTAGCTCTCTTGCTTATCCCTCCATTTTTCTCATCGGTTTCATTTAGGCCCAATATGATAGGTGAGGGATGGTTCATCTACTGCCTGGATATCAACCTTCATCCCATCTCTTGTTAGTGGAATTGGCTTATCCATGGTTATTACTGAGTTCTGAAAAATACAAACAGAATCTCCATCAGAGAGTGAGATCAGTATAGGTTAAATGTGAAAAACATTGTTGATTTCCAAGATTGTAATAAGTGCAGTCTCTCTTTAGATCTCTGATAGTAGAAGTTTATACAAATGAAATATTTTTACCAAGAGTACTAATATATATATACATATATATTAGAAAAATTACTATACATGTTATTAAAATGAAAGTAACATAATAACTAGAAAATAAAAGTATATCCCTTAGCTCATGATTTCATCTTTAAGAGTATATGAAATGCATGCTTAAGTATTTGGAAAGATCAATATTCAATATCAAAGAAGAGACCTTAAAATAATCTAATATACTAGGCATTGTGAAACACACTTTTAATCCCAGCACTCGGGAGGCAGAGGTAGGAGGATCACTGTGAGTTCAAGACCAGCCTGGGACTACACAGTGAATTCCATGACAGCCTGGGCTAGAGTAAGACTCAACCATGAAAAAAATGAACAAAATAAAAATAATTGAAAATAAGTTTTATTAAATAAAATAGTGAAACCTGACATTATTGCTAGAGATGGGACTAGAACTCAGTTTGATCATCCTTCCATTTTTGGGTACTCATATAACACACACTCATTTTGTCTAATGCCATTATTTTGGTTTTGACAATTGTCTATGCCTTATGATTTTTAGAATGGAATGTTTTTTAAAAATATTTTTATTTATTCGCAAGCATAGAGAGATAGAAAAGAGACAGAGAATGGGCATGCCAGGGCCTCCATCCACTACAAATGAACTCCAGATGCATGAGTCACTTTGAGCATCTGGCTTTATGTGGGTGCTGAGGAATCAAACAAGCACCTTAATGGTTGAGCCTTTTCTCCAGCTCAGGATCTTTCTTTTACTCTTTTTCTTATAAGGATCAATAACTATATTTACTTCATAGGAAAAGGAAGCAGGGTAATTTCATTCATTCAGTGGTCATAACTATGATTTTGCCAAGCATATGTTACTTCTTTGATAATAAAAACAGCAGACAAAACACAAAAATTCAGGAAAGATGGCTGCATGATAGGACCTCAGGAGGGGAAAAATTTTTTTCTTTATTAGTTTGTCAGGCATTGTTCAGGCAGAGTTCCCTAAGACTTTAATTAAAATCCAGCCAACCAGCCTCCCGGAGTTGCTGCTGCTTCCACCAGCACACAGCCTGCATGGACCTGAAGTCCACGGGCAAAACTGCTGGGGCATGTGCCATAGAGTCTTAGAACAATGGAAAGATAGAAGAAAGAGTGTGATTCCTTTAGTGCACTCTCTCCCCAAACTTTCTTGGGCTAGACAAAGCTAGAAGTAAATTAATAGAAGCCTGATGGAGAAGCCCCGGAACCAGCCGTCAAGCTCCACCCACCAGCAGCCCACCAGCTCCAGCTTTCAGGTCCTGGAACATCATCAGGTCCCCGTATATGTGCAGCCATCAGGGAAACAGCACACAGCCCACAAAGAGCGCATGAAGGAGTCAGGAGATCAGGAGAAGCGGCTGTCCTCAGACTCATCATTAAAGGTTTTACGTAGGCTTAAGTTACCAAGAGGGGTAAGGGGGGGGGGGGGTGGTGCCTCCTGGGAGTCCTGGGCAGGAGCAGCACTGCCACCTAGTGGGGAAGGGTGGAACTACCTCCAGTGGGTTCTAGGCAGGTGCAGCACTGCCACCTAGTGAGGAAGGGTAGAACGGCCTCCTGCAGACTCTGGCCCAAACAGTGCCATCCTGAAACTCCAGGCTATGCAAAGGTCTGTCTGAGAGTCACCCCACCCTCTCCCATAAAATCTTACAATAATCTAGTGTCCCCTACCTGCTTCCTCCCAATCTGAACCCAAACCACCTCAATTACTACCCCCAAACCCTCAACCACAACACCTGGTCTGAGGGCACAACAGGCTCATAGCCCTGCCAGTGGGTCCTAGGCATGTACCCTTTAGCAGACAACAGGCTGTGGATTCTTCTAACCATCCCAACACAGACACAGCTCCCACTCCCTCACCTCAGCCAAAAGGACCACCAACTTGAAAGGACACTAAGCCCCAATACCTAAAGACCTGACCTACATGCCACCCTGCTCACCAGCCCAGCCACTGTTCTCAAGGCACACACACTCCAAGATAAACCATGTGAGCACCCAACCCTCTCCATGGAACCCACGGTACACCCAATCCACACTGTCAAAGTGTAGACAGCTCAAAGTCATCCTCCTAAGTACCCCCAAGTGGAATCAAAATGGGCAGAGCATAACACAAGAAGAATACACCAGCTGAGGAAACCACACCTAATCCCCAAAGTCCCAAGTGGGAAGACCATGAATGATACTACAAAAGAGAGAGAGCAGATGCAGGCCCAGTATGATATGACACTAAGCTCAGATCATACTGGCACAGATTCTATTGAGAAGTTAATGTAGATCATGGAAGAAAAAGTGGATAAACACTTTGAAATAGTACAAAGTCAACTCACAAGCTTTGCTACCAGGCTTAATATAATGAAGGAGAATCACATGGACTTAAGATCAGTGATAGAACTAAAGAAAAACCAGCAAGCAGAAGGTCTAAAGAACCACCTATCCAAAATAAATGAAGACATGAGCAAATACAAGAATGAGTACAAGGAAGAAGTAATTCAAACCTTGAAATGAAAACACATCTCAACAGGATGATAGAGGCAACCCAAAAAGAAGTATTATAAAACCAAAACCAAATTGAAGTAATAAGAACCTCACTAGAATCCCTCACAAACAAAATCAATAACTGGTAAAACAGAAACTCAGATATGAAAGATAAAACAGAGGACAATGAGGGATAAATCAGAAATTTGAATAAGTTCAAAAGAGCAAGTGAACAAAACTCGAGGGACCTGTGGTATACCATAAAAAGACCTAATCTCAGGATCATGGAGATCCCAGAAGGAGAAGAAAACCAGGATAGGGGCATATAAAATATTTTCAACAGAATTATTCAAGAAAATATTCCTTACCTTGCAAGAGAAAAACCCATAAAGTTACAATAGGCCAACAGGACATCAAACAGATTAGACCAAAGGAGGACCTCTCCAAGATATATCTTAGTTACAATGCCAAACATTAAGGATAAAGAAAGAGTACTTAGAGCAGTGAGAGCAAGGAAACTCATCCCCTATAAAAGGAAACCCTTCAGACTTTCCCTCAGACTTCTCCCTTGAAAACTTAAAAGCCAGAAGAGGTTGGAATAAAGCTCTTCTAGTATAAAGAAGTATGGCTTTCAACATAGACTACTGTACCCAGCAGATATCCTTCATAATAGATGGAGAAATTAAAGTATTCCATTAGCTAGTTCTACAATTATTTGAACACAAAGCCAAACCTACAGAAGATACTACAGGAGATTTTCCATGCATATGAGACAAGCAATCGACCCCAGGAAAGAAATAGAGAATAAGCATGGTAACACCAAAGAGCTAACAACAACAGCTCAGATATTGACCCCCATAATCCCTCCAACATGTCAGGGCTTAAAGCAAACCTCACAGTTATAACTTTGAATGTAAATGGACTTAACTCTCCTATAAAAAGTCACAGGCTAGCAGGGTGGATCAGAAAAATGGACCCTTCCATCTGTTGCCTTCAAGAAATGCATCTTATTGCCAAAGACAGTAATCTCCTAAGGGTAAAAGGATGGGAAAAAATTCCCACACATGTGGGAATAACAAAAAAGCAGGTATGGTTACTCTAATATCTGACAAAATAGACTTTAAACCAAAATCAATAAAAATGGACAATGATGGCCACTTCTACCTCATCAAGGGAATGATCCAACAAGAAGATATCACTATCTTAAATATGTATGCACCAAATTCAAGGGCTCCTCAGTTCATAAAGCTTAATTTACTCAAAATCAAAAGAGATATAGATGCCAACACCATCATAGAAGGAGATTTTAACTCTTCTCTGTCATCCCTGGACAGATAATCTAAACAAAAGTCAGCAGGGAAATAAAAGAGCTCAAAAGCACCATAGTTCAGCTGGGGATAACAGATATTTACAGAACATTCCACCCCAAGGACACAGATTATACCTTCTTCTCAGCAGTGCATGGAATCTTCTCCAAAACTGACCACGTACTAGGTCATAAATCTTCCCTCAAATTTAGGAAGATTTATGTAACCCCCTGCAGCATATCAGATGACAAAACTAGAAATTAACAGTGCAAGAAGGTTGAGAAACTATGCCAACTACTGGCACCTGAACAAATCACTCTTGAACAATGATTGGGTCATCCAAGAAATCAGACAGGGAAATTCAGAAATTCCTAGTAATAAATAATAATGATGATACATCCTATCAGAATCTGTGGGACACAATGATGGCAGTCTTAAGAGTTCCCTCTAAAGACAATATACAGATCTCTGAAACCACAAATCATTCTCAATGGGGAATGACTCAAGGAGTTTCCACTCAAATCAGGAACAAGAGAGGGGTTTCTACTCTCACCACTGCTCTTTAACATAGTGCTTGAAGTTCTAGCCCAAACAATAAGACAGGAAATAAGTATAAAAGCGATACAAATCAGAAAGGAAGAAATTTAAATATCCCTCTTTGCATTTGACATGATCCTATATATATCAGACCCAAAGAATAGCATCAGTAAACTCCTGAAGGTGGTTAATACTTCAGCAATGTGGCAGGACACAAAATTAACAAAAAAAAAATCAGTAGGTTTTCTATAAGCAAAAGACAAACTTTCAGAAAAAGACATCAGAGAAACTGTCCTGTTTTCTATAACCTCAAAGAAAATCAAATACCTTGGAATATCACTAACCAAGGAAGTGAAAGATTTATATAAGGAAATTATTGAAATACTTCAGAAGGAAATAGACAAGGATGTGATTAGATGGAAAGATATTCAATGCTCATGGATAGGGAGAATCAACATAGTAAAAATGGCAATCCTGCCAAAAGTGATTTACAGATTCAACTCCATGATGATAAAAAACTCAACCTCTTTTTTTATTTATTTATTTATTTTCTTTATTAAGCAGAGAGATGAGAGAGAGAGAGAGAGAGAGAGAGAGAGAGAGAGAGAGAGAGAGAGAGAGAGAACGAACACCAGGGCCACCATCTTGTGGGTCTGGCTTATGTGGGACCTGGGGAATTGAACCCGGGGCCGTAGGCACTGGAGGCAAGTGCCTTAACCGCTGAGCAAACTCTCCAGCCCTCAACCTCTTTCTTTACAGACAAAAAAAAATATAATCTCAAAATTTATTTGGAGGGGCAAAAGACTTCAGATAGATAAAATTATTCTAAGTTAAAAAAACTTACACATCAGGTATGCCTGATGTTAAAACATACTACAAAGCTATAGTAATTAAAACAGAATGGTACTGTCAGAAAAACAGAGACCGACCAGTGGCATAGAATTGAAGACCCAGCTTTTAATGGAAGTAACTTCAGTTATTTGGTCTTTGACAAGGGGGCCAACAATATACACCGGGCTAAAGATAGCATCTTCAACAAATGGTGCTGGACAAATTGGATAAACACCTGTTAAAAAACGAAAATAGACCCACTCTTTCACCATGCACTAAAATCAACTCCAAACAGATCAGAGACGCAATATAAATCCTGTAACTCTGAACACCCTGGAAGAAATCATAGGAGGAACTCTACATGAGATCGGAGTAGGGAAAAACTTCCTGACCAAATCTCCAGTAGCTCAGGAATTGCAGCAGTCACTTAATCAATGGGACCTGATTAGGCTCAAAAGCTTTTGTACAGACAAAAGTACCATACTCAGAGCCAATAGACCCCCATCAAACTGGGAGATTATTTTTGCCAGTTATAACTCAGACAGAGGCCTAATATCCATAAGCTACATTGAACTCAAAAAAATTAATAACAGAAACTCAAAATTCCTCCTCACAAAATGGGGAACTGATCTCAAAGGAGAATTCACAGAGGAGGAAAGTCATTACTCATTTAAGAAAGTGCTCAGCATCCTTAAGCATCAGGGAAATGCAAATCAAAACCACAATGAGATACCATTTTACCCCTGTCAGAATGACAATCATAAAGAAAACCAACAACAATCGTTGCTGGCAAGGATGCGTGGAAAAAGGAACCCTCATTCACTGCTGGTGGGACTGCAAGCTTGTTCAACCATTATGGAAAGCAGTGTGGAGACTCCTGAAAAGAATGGATATAGAGCTACCAATGGACCCAGCTATCCCTCTACTAGGCATCTACCCACAAAATGTCACATCTCAGCATAGAGACATTTATGCAACTATGTTAATAGCTGCTCAATTCATAATAGCCAAGAATTGGAATCAACCCAAATATCCAACCATGGAGGAATGTATAACAAACCTGTATACATATACATGATGGAATTTTACTCAGCTGAAAGGAAAAATGACATATCAAAATTAGAGAAAACCAGTCTGACTTGGAGCAGATCTTACTAAGCAAACTCTCAAAAGAACAGAGAGTCAAACGCTGCATATTCTCCCTCATATGTGGATCCTAACCAGGTTAACTGTAAACTCTACACAAACCACTTGAGAGAAGTGAGTCTGTGAAAGAGGGGTAAGGACTGTGGGTAAAGGGATGACTTAAACTTGAAACCAAACCAAAATTAGTTTAAAATCATAAAATCCTCAGTTTCATAATGTAACCTATTGAGCAAGTAGTGGGCCGTGAATAGAAAGGGAGAGAGTCTAAGCATTCTTGTTTAATATGTTCCCAGTGCAGCTTCTGGTGCCCTGGGCACCCAGCTGGAGGTGACCAAAGCGGGCCGAGAGGGAGCATGCCTGGAAACCCAGGAAGGAGGGCCTGGGAAAGGGACCTAGGACCAGCAGTTGTTGGCAGGAGATGCTGCTTCTCTGGTGTCTGCGGCTCATCTGGCTGCTTCTGTGGAAGGCGGGAGGTCGGGGCACCAGGTGCTGCGGTGGTGGAAGTGATGGCTGCTGGCTGGCCGCCAGGTTTGGTCCACTCCATGTTACAGCTCTGGGAGCAGGTGCTTCTGTGGGTGGGGCGATGAGCAAGGACCCGGGCAGGGGAGCCTCCTTGTTACAGCTCTGGGAGCACGGTCCCCTTGAGGAGCACGGCTCCTTGTTAGTGTTCAGCTCATTTCTTTGGAGAAAGTGATGGGCAGTGTTAACCAGGAGAGTGCGGGGAATGGCTTCTCATCTGATGGAAAGGTTTCTTGTTTATTGTAGGAATACTATTGGTTATATAGAGTAAAAGGAAAGGCAGGGGCAGAAACGGGTAAAGGAGATTGGTAGTGGTCAGCGACCTGTGAATGCCTGCTTTGCATAGATCAGCCACAAGTGGACGTGACCTTAAGGCCGTATCAAATGGTGGGGCAAAGGAACTGTCGTCACCTTAGACTCTATTGCCCAAGCACAGTGGGGGTGAGAATGCTGGATTCACTGTGGCTCAGCACTGTGGCTTGCTTAGGGAGTCAGGAGGTTTAGGGTTAAGGATGGAGGTGGTGAAATGCCTGCTGGATAAGTCTACCAGTGTTTCAGCCTTTTAGCAACATCCATTTAACCCTATTTCCTCAATGTCCTATTTAGCAATACTAACAAAGCCTGTGAAAAAATGATCAGTCTGGCAACTCCTGATCCCAGTAATTGGCTCCTTTCCTTACTGAGCTGTTTACCAAAGTCACCCATGAGGTCCCCAAAATAAGACAGGTATCTGTCAAAGCTCTTGAATGCCCACCCCAGACGTGAAGGAGGATCCAGTTGCTGAAGAATCCTCAGAAAGCCATCTATCAGGAACGAGAGACCCTGGGAGATCCAGAATGGTATCCAGCCCTCAGATGGTAGTCAGTGCAATGCTGGAAGGCACTGCATAAGCTGGCAGGGGAAGCTGGTAAACAACATCTAGAATAAACAGAGACCACTGACATGAAACTCAGTCTGCTGCCATGTGTAGGCTGACCTCACTTCCTTCTGGGAGAGAATAGCGAACCAGAAGAAACAAACACTTGTGCAATGGAGTCGCCAAAGCCTGAGTGAGGCAATCAACAGCTCTTACTTTGGCCATGTAATCCACTCAGTGATAGAGAGCCCTTAACTGGAAGTGGGGATTCAGGGCGAAATGCACTGAGAACCAAAATTTGGGACCCCCAAATAGAAATGCACTTTACAAGTGAATTACAAAGAGGCTACTCACAATAGAATCTTGCCAATTCAGAAATGTGTATCTCAGTTAACCTATACTGATCTCACTCTCTGATGGAGAATCTGTTGTATTTTTCAGAAGGCATCGAGAGAGCTGTGGCTCTTCCAACCCTACTAATGAGCGGCAGGTCGATAGCTGACATCCTGACAAGAAATGAGCCACCCCAGACCTACCGTTTAGGCTACACATAGAACTCTGCAGAGTGGTGGGATAAGCAAGAGACCTATGTCCACAGCCAATCCATCAATGCAGGATAATCCTGCGAGACAGACATCAACGATTTTCAACACAACCTAAAGCAGAAGTACAGAGGCCCCTAAGACCTAACAATAAAGCAGCCTTAATACTCACCCACCATGACTCAGGGAACTGAGCAGAAGAGGGGGCAGAAAGACTGTAAGAGCCACGGTAGAGGAGAATATCCAGAAACATGGCCCCCCTCAGTAACAGCATACAAAGGGGGATGGAACTGGGTTGACTCCTAGGCTATCCATAACCCCCTACCCCATGGACTGATCCAGACTGCCCACGGAGGAGGATATCCAGCTGATTTAGGACAGGGAAGAGGGAAATCGGGTAACTGTGGATACTAAAACATTATTTGCTCCTTCAATGTATCTAAATATGGATAGTAAAGAAAAAAAAATTAAAAATGAAAACAGCAATGCTCTATTGTGGAACTACTTGTGTGTTAACACCACACAATCTCAACTAACACTAACACTAATGTGTGAATTAAATACTCCAGTAAACTAAACATTCCTGTTAAATAATGCATAAAGCAAACGTGTTGCTTTGAGAATTTTACAAGTTTCTTGAGCTACATTTGTTGATATATAATGGAGTTGTTATACAAAATGTTATTTACTTTTTTCTTTATCTTTTTTGCTAAATGAGGAAAGTGCTAAGCATGGATGTCACCTGTCTAAATATTATCAATGTCTGATATAAAAGTGTGGGGAGCCATTATCGTTATCGTGCCATAAAATGCGTCAACATTTGTTGAAGGTCTCTGCTCTTCCTCCTACTAACTAATGCTAAGTCCCTATCTTCTCTGCCAAATCTTCTCTCTCCCACCTGCAGGCTTTCCTCCTAGAGATCATGACCCCTGCTGTGACCAAGTTACCTAACAACCAGGTTATGCTAATTCCTAGTACCCACCCATGCTCTCCTGTATTTAAAGTGCTGCCTGCTTGGAATAAAATGAGTTTGATCAGAATCCTGACTTGCTCCATTCTCTCGCGTCTCTTGACCCCCCCATTCTTACCCCTTCTCCTAGGGCCCTCGCTGTGACTGACCCGTGGGCGGGTAAGGACATAAAAGATATGGCAAACCAAAGGACTGAGCTTGATACATACTATGGATACAAAAAGAAATAATCTGGGAAGTTTAGAATTATCAAAGATCAGTTTGTATTCTTGTGATTTTCTCATTTTTCCCTAAAAATGAACCACAGTAAAAATAAGCAACAGCAAAGCAAAACCAGAATATAGTAAAAACCTACAGTGTGCATTATACATGTGTTTTAGCTAGTTGAGTTTTGTCGTACTCAAGATTTTTTTTACTAATTAATATTTTAGTAAATGAAATATTTGGGGGAGAGCTTTTAGCATGTACTTTTAATTAGAAGATTTCACCTTGTCCTTCCATTTTTCCAAGTCAAGTCTCTGCATTACTTTATTTCTACCTCTTTTATATATCATATTTGGCTGTACTTTGACAACTAATTATGTATGTATATTTCTCTCTGGATGTTTTTTCCTAATATCCTTGTGTAGCATATAAATTTCATATAGTTATTAACCATATATTTATTTTAATCCAGTGCATTAGTAATTTCTCAAAGCTTCTAGAAAATGTTATAAGTGGACTTGAGCAGAGGTTTCATAATTGCTACTACATAATTCTTTCCAATGACCATATTGTCTCTCATTATTTTCCTAACCACAATGGCTGTCCATGAAAATTTATTCCATATTGCTTCAGGTTTGTTGGAAGAATTTGTACAAATAAATGATTGCACAAATAAATTTTAATTAGGATGACAAGAGCACTCATTCAAGAAAAAATGAAATCTAGCAATCAAAAGTGATTAAAAGCATTTATGTAAAGTAGGATACTTTGCATCTTAATTGGAATTCTCATTTTTTGCTGTCAAATATTGCTACTTAAGAATAAAATTATTTGATATTTGATACAATTTGACAGTAACTGTTTTATCTATGGGGGAAAAGGTCCTCGTACAAAGATTGAGAATAAGAACAAGGGAATTTGTGGTCAAATGGTTTCATCATCTTATAGATATCTTACTTTTACCTAGAACTAATATAGCTGCCATATGGGACAAGGTCAGCATGACTCACAGTGAAGTTTACAGTAGAAGGTTCATATCTTCTCAATCATTTCCCTAAAATTTTAATTAGTTCTTTAGCTGATGTGTTGATTAACAATATTTTCTTTACTTAAATCATATTTATTTTCAATAATTAGATATATTGTATGAGCAAGTCTAGTGATGATGCACCCATTTCCCTCCTCCCTGTCCCCAACCTGATATTTTTATTTTAAAACCCAGGAACTTTATTCTTGCTTCCCCAAAAACATACAAAATAAGGTAAAGAAGTACCCAGACAATGTTCATGTTATGGATCACCATTCAACTACAGAGGTTGAACAACTTACCATGGGCCTTTAGATGTTAAGCAGTTGAATCTGTTGTCCCACAATATTGTTTTTATATTTGTAATAATCATATGAAGTTTAAAATTAGTGTTGATATCTGGAGAGCAAAAATTGGTTAATTCAGTTCTTTATTTTATAAAATATTTTAAAATTTAAACTTGTTGGTTTTTTTTTCCCATGGATTGAATCACTAGGATTTGGATATGAAACATATAACCATGGAATAGAATAATTTCTTCTATTTTACAAGGTACATTTAATTTTCTATAAGATGGTTATTTTTCTGTGGAACAATTACTTTACTCATATAGGTATGCATTTAGATACATGTCCAACAACCAAGAGATGCATTTGGCAATATGGTTGTTTTGTTGTGTTTCATTATAAGCAATTAACCTATTAGTCCTTCCCATCATTCAATCACATTACTTTTGATCATATTAGTATTTTGTTATTCTGAAATAATTATTCCTGGTTGCCTATGCATGGGTACTTTACTACAAGCCAATTTTGTACAGGACAGAATACAGTTATCTTATTTCTTTAAGGTTATATTTCATTAGTATCTTACCATGCACACAAGTACTTTAGTCTGTGATCATCAAGATCAGGCCAGTATCATTCTAGTACCTCGCCTCACAATTATCTGTTCTTCACTATTCTTCACTTTAATAACCCACTTCTGTGCACATACATTTAAATTTACAATTATTAGGAACTGATATATTTTTGAAATAGCAAACACCAGACTTTTTCTCTGAATCATGTCTTCCTTACTTCAGATGACTTTCATCCATTCAAAATACTACACATACTATGAAAAAAGTGCACAATACAACAAGCTCAGAATACTTGTAGGATGTAACTGAATCCTAAAGCCAACACAGCTTCAATTACTCTCAAATACATTCCCTTTTTTCTTGTTTGAAAACCATTTCTTTAGATAAATTTCTATTTTATATTAATCTAATTATTGCTCTAATCCACAACCTGCTTTCCTTGACACTAATTCTAAATTGATCTATTTTTTCTATTAAGTAGAAGCATGGTATGGACACAGCATTTCCTTCCTCCCTGCCCCTATTCCACTGTGGATCCTCCTCAGAGGGATTGCTGGTATTTACCATAGGTTTGTGAGTTATGAATTGTGAAAGTAGCAGTCAGTTCTTTTATGGTTAGACAATTCCTCTGGATATTCCCTCCCACCTTGTGGCTCTTGCAATCTTTACACCCTGTCTTCGACAAAATTCCGTAAGTTGTGGTGGGTATGTATTAAGTCTACTTTAGTGTTGAACTCTTAGCAGCATCTGGATTTCTGCTTTGGTGCATTTTGAGTATCCTCGGTGTCTGTCTTCACCATCATGGTGCAGGTCGTCAGGCTCACAGTGGAAGCAGCGCTCTTGTTCATTTTACTAATTCCTCCGTGGTTTCAACTGGGCCCTACCTGGTGAGCAAGTGGTTATTCATTTCCTTCCTGTTGGTAGAATTTGGTTATCCTTGGTTATTGTTGCCTCCTGAAAAAGAGAAAACTCACGCAAGCACAGAAAACTAAATGTTGCATGTTCTCCCTCATATGTGGATCCTAACCTGGAATAGTTTGAGTTACAGGTATACCTGACAGGCAACTCAAGGGAAAGATTATAGGTATGGAATGGTTTGTGGTGAGAGGAATGAAGGGTGGGGAAGATACACACAAAACTAAATCCAAAATGAATTGGTACCATACAAACCTTCCTCTTGGATAGCAGACTAAATGACATAACCCTCCATGGGAGTGTAGGGGTCCCTCTGGTAAGAAAGACCCTGGAGAAGGTGGGATGAAACTGAACCCTAAAACATTAGCTTGTGGCTTGTAACTCCCAGAATCAGAAATGGGTTACAATCCACATTGATCCCTAGATCGAAGAGATCTAGGAAGTGCACAAAACAAGACAGGCTTCTGTCAAAGCACTTGATTACTCACAAGAGGTAAAAGGTAAGACCCTGTTGTTGAAAACACCACATGCTGCTAACACAGAACATTGAGAGGTCTTGGTGGAATCTGGAAGGAAGCCAGTTCCCAGATGGATTGCCCATATAGCACTGGCAAACACTACATGAGCTGCTGGGGGGAAATGGCAAACAAGCAGGGGACACTGCTATACAAAAGCAACCAGCCTGACAAGATACACACAGCTGTGCAATAGTGGTTCCAAGCATAGATGGGAAATCAATGAGTCTCTGACTTGCCAAAAGATTTTTCCACTGAGTGAAAAGGAACCTATAGCTGGAAGTGGGAAATGAGTCAAATCCTTTGGAAACCAAGATTATGGACTCCAAGGAGACAATCCCACTAGTCTTTGTCCAAAAGAGAGGCTACACCCTCAAAATCTCCTATGCTGATCTCACTTTGTTAAAGTGATCCTTTTCAATCACAAACATATGCTGTCAAATAGATGTCAAGAACTTCCAAGTACTTTAATGTAGCAGATAAGATATTTCATATTTTGTCTAATATCTGTCAATATTCTGTCATTTCACATATTCAACATGCATCCTTTAAAATGTACTTTGCTATTTTAATACTTATAATTCCCTTCACTCCTTTTTGTATGGTGCAACTTTTATTGTAAATTCTATCATTAACATCATAATCTGCAAGAAGTCATACTGATTACTATCTCCAGTGTATACTTACAGCAAGCCATGACCATCTGTATTATGGTGCTTGCCACATACAGTGCTTTTTTTAATGCCTGTAGTTTATATGGTAGGTTTTTTTGTGTGTGTCCATGTCTCTTTCTCTCTATATATGATTACATCTATGAGCAGAGGGACTTTTTCTCACTTCACATTGTGTTTTCATGATCTGCTGTAGACTAGGTAGTTTAATGTTCATGGTGAGGCTGAGAAGGGTACATGAAGAGTGCATGGTAAAGGAAAAAAGGAAATATATAATCTGAACTGTAGGAAGAGTAGAGAGATGAAGATAGGAAGAGAAGAAGGTAGTCAGGAAAGTACAAAAGAAAAAGAAAAGAAGGAAAAAAGGAGAAATAAACATAACCTTTAGAATATACGAGAGAGTTTCTACATTGATAAAAAATGAAAGAGGAGTATATTTTGGAATCCTTATACAACCACTTAAAAAAAGTCAAAATTTCTTTATATCGTCATAAAACTTAAGGAACTCTATATCTCCATTGCTGTGTTTACATTTGCTTTATAGGGATTTATTCTTTTGTATGTATGCTAAAGTTTCTGCAGTTTAAAACCTCATTTGCTTGTCAATGGACTTGTAGAACATAATTACATTCTCCAATTAGAATAGACTAAAAAAAACCAGCATTATACTTTCCTTGTTGTGGGTAAACTGTAATTTAATGCAAAAAGCTCTGCCATTTCACATTTTCCAGAGCTTTCATTCACTCCTGCTTAGTAATTACAAATGGCTGATAAATAAACACTTGGGATGATTTCCCAAATGTTCTGTATTTACTTACAAGTCTGGTACTTCCATTACTAGGTCACTTAAATGGTTTTGAAAGATTGTGTACAGGTTCATTTTACAATATATTTGAAGTCTGTAATCCTGCTTAAGTACACAAAAATAGGAAGGATTAACAAACTGCTGCTTGGAGACCAAGAAAAGACAGAGGTAAAGGCAATCAAGATAGAACCTGTAAGAAACATGAAATCAATTGGTCAAAAAGTGGAAGACTGTAAATAAAACTGATATGTTATGGGCCCTCAAGGCTTTTTGTTTATGCTAGAGGAAGCCTAAAACAATCTGTGGTTTTTGATGCTTGATTTAGTTTTCTACAAGCCTAATTAACACCAGCTTAAGTTTGCTGCCACTATAGTTTATTGCTGAGGCCAAAAAATACTTGCTGTTTATTTGTCTGCTGTATAACTGCAATGATGTAGTGAAATATCAATAACATTGAAAGAGTATAATAAGGCTCATGAAAACAAATTTGTAGGCTGTTATAATAATTTTAAATTTTATTATAATAATTTTTGAACAAAAGTAGCCTGGAAAATAACTAAATCATTTCATGTTAGATGTAGTTGTGGCCATTGCTTGCTTATAAGATGCAATTAAAAACATTCCAATAATTAAAAACATCCCAAGATCAGTCTTCTTTGCAAGAATGACTACAATGTCAATTTCTTGGAATTCATAAGTAAGGGTAAAATTTGTTGTTGATGAAGAATGAAGGGGAAAGTTTTCAGATATCTGTGTTGAGAACAGTGCTGTGGATAAATGCACTGTGATACCCTCCTTGTCCACCCCTACTCTGCGAGGTTTCATTTTGGCCAGTAACAAAAAAGACTCCCTAATCCTACCTCTGCAGTTATTGATACAGATTGCAATTCAAGGTTAAGGTGGAATTATGCTACTTATTTGCTTTTCTTTGTATCTTTCAATTCTGTGCAAGAGTTCACAGGAACAAAATAAAACAGAAAATGTTTGTTTACATATGTGAAAAAACTGGTGGCCAGATTTTCATCTTGTTCCCTGAATGCTCTCTCTTGACTTCAAAGAGAGGTTGATACATACAGAAATATGCAAGAGGGTAAGGCTGGGTAAGAAATCAGTATGAAATGACATAATACTTTGTTCACAGATTGAAGCATGACATATACCAGACTTTACCACTTCTGATGGAGACATTAAGCTTGAATAGCACAATCTACAAAACTGTTTAACACTACAATTTATATACTCATGCACAGAAAGAAATATATATGATTTTCTTTCTTTATGCCTCCTCTTGGTCCAGTCTTTACAATAGCCATGACCTAACATAGCCATAAGAGAAAGTAATATTAGGCTCTATGCTGTAGATAATACAAGGTGAAATTTTCTTAGTCCCCCATATTATTTTTTATAAGTGTCCATATCCCTACACAACAAGCGCCTCGAAACACACCATTAACTAAGAAAAGTATACCCATAAAAGCCCTGTAAAGATATTTTATACCAGATTTTCTGTCAATATTTGTTTTCTGAAATAAAGATGGCAATATAGTCAGGTATTAGAGAATTTCAAAGTAAAAGATAATAGAAGAAGTCTGTTCAGCACTCAGTGTCTCTCTTTGCTCCCAAATTCCATTAAACTGCAACAAACTTTTGATGATATTATTAAATTTTCTTCTCATAAAAGATGTTGGAACCAATGTGCTATGAAGGACGGAAATAAACATACTTGACTAATCATTTAAGAAGAGCTATAGTGATTTTTATATCAGCTGCACTAGTTTATACTCCCATTAACATCTTCACTGGCACATTGGTTGTCATTAATTTTGTTGACAGAGCCATTCTTACTAGAATGATAAGGTGAGAAGAAATCTCAAAGTGGTTTTACTTTGTATTTCATTGATGGCTAAGGATATTAAACATTAAAAAATTTTACACACACACACACACACACACACACACACACACACACACACACACACACACATATATATATATATATATATATATATATATATATATATATATATATATATATATATATATATGTTGACTGTGTTTCTTCTTTTGAGAACTATCTGTTGATTTCATTAGCCCATGATTTATTGGCATTTTTGGTGGTTTTCATTGTTTAGTTTTCACTGTTCTTTATATGTTCTCTCTAAATGTATATTCTGCACTCAGTCTCACATCCTCTGTATGAGGGGATGTGAGACTGAGTGCAGACTATAATTCTAGATAGGAGATCTAGAGAGGGGAACAAGAGACAAGAAGTGGAGAGAAGACAAAAGAAAACATATAGAATGAAAGTGTAAAGAAGGTTAAATTGGAGAGAGTGCATACAGACATGGGGAAAAGAGGAGGAAGGGAAATAAAAATTATGAAAATACCATAATGAAACCTACTTCTTTGTAAGCCACTAAAAGTAAACATCACAAAAGAATAGCTATACAGTTGAATCTAAGTAAATTAGTCAGGTGTGGTGGAGCACACCTTTAATCCCAGCACTCGGGAGGCAGAGGTAGGAGGATCGCCATGAGTTCAAGGCCACCCTGAGACTACACAGTAAATCATTGGAGTATGCTACTAAGAGGACTATGTACAAATATATAGTACAAAATCAATACTGGGCTTATATACTACCTGCTTTTCTATGTTTCTACTATATTATTGATTTGTTTCATCTAATAATATTTTGTGATATAAACTGACAGAAAAGTAGATAGATCTCATTTATAGCTCAGAAATACTTGTATGTGTGTATACAGACATAATCACCAAATTGAAGACAGACAAAAATCCTTGCACCTTGTAGTGTACCTTGTCTCCTACTTAGTTCTGCCTGAATAAACATTTTTATATTATCTCAATGTTGTAGTATCTATTACCATGGATACATTTTTCTTTCTTTTTAAAAATTTATTAAGTAGAAACTTTGTCTCCTCCCTATCCCCATTTCACTGAGGGCCCTCCTCAGTGGGACTGTTGATATGCACCATGGTGTTGAGGGCTACTAGTTGTATGAGCAGCAGTCAGTCATTGGGTGGGGAGCAATGCCTCTAGGTGTTCCACCCACCATGGCTTTTATAATCTTTCCTTTCCATTTTCTGCAAAAATCCCTGAGCCTTGGTGGTGAGTTCAAGTCTACTGTAGTGTTGAACTCTTATCACCTTCTGGAATTCTTCCCTAGAACATTTTGAGTATCCTCAGTGCCTGTCTCTAATGCCCTGTCAGAGGTTGAGGGGCTCACTGTGGTAGCAGCACTCTTGATCATCTCACCACTTCTCCTGTGGTTTCACCTGGGCTCTAGCTGATATGCTATGGTTCATCTCTTGCCAGGGAGTCAGATATCATATCTGGTCTTGTTGGTAGAGTTAGGTTGTCCTCTGTCCATGCTGCTTTCTGAAAATAAAAAAAAAAAGATTCTCCAATGCAGAATAGGATCAGCATAGGTTAAAAGGGAAAAGCATTGTTAGTTTGGAGAGATTATAATGGATGTAGCCTCTCTTTAGGCTCATGGTTAGTAGAAGCTTCCTCTTGGTGTCCAGATTCTTGGTCTCCATAGGAGTTTGGCTTGGATCCCAGGTCCAGCTAAGGGTTCCTAGCCAAGTGAAGAGCCCTTGATTACCCACCTAGGTTGAGTGCCACTATTGCACAGGTGTGTACATCTTGTCATGCTAGATGCTGTTGTATATCAGTGTCACCTGCTTTCTCAGAGTATTGATGGCCTAATTTCCCCTGGCAGCTCATGTAGCACATTCTAGCAGTATAGGGCTGGTTTTCTTTCAGGTTCCAGCTGGATCTCTTGATGTTGTGTATTGGCAGCATGTGGTGTTTTATCTTTTACCTCAGGTGGGTAATTAAGTGCTTTGACATAATCCTGTCTTGTTTTGCAGACCTCATAGCTCAGTCATATCAGCAGTGTGGGTAGTAACTGATTTCTCTTATTGGGAGTTACAAGACAGATCCAAGTGTTTTTGAGTCAGGATTCATCCCACCCTCTTCAGGGCCCTTCTTACCAGACAGTACCTCCATATTCCTTTGTAAGGTTATATCTTTTAGCCGACTGTCCAGAAGTAAGGATTCTATGGCACCTATTCATTGTTGATTTAGATTTGTGTATATCTCACCCTACCCTTCCATTCGCTCCCCCCAAAACCTTCCATACTTATTATCTGTCCTTCAAGTTACATATCAGGTTAATTTTCAACTTAAGCTGTTCTTGGTTAAGAACCACAGATGAGAAAGAATATGTGGCATTTTTCTTTTGCTGCATTGTGAGTTTGCCGAGTATGATCTCTTCCAAGTCTATCCATTTTCTTACAAATTTCATTATGACATTTCCCCTTAATGCTGAGTAGAATTCTATTGTGCATATATACCACAACTTTGATATCCATTTGTCCAGCGATGGGCATCTGGGTAGATTCCAGTTCTTAACTATTGTGAATTGCATAGCTATAAACATGGTTGAGCTAACATCTCTGTATTGAAAAGAGGAGTCTTTAGGGTGAATGCCCCATAGAGAATTAGCTGGGTCAGATGGTAGCTCCACTTTCATCTTTTAAAGGAGTTTCCATATTTATTTCCATAGTGATTGTACAAGTTTTGACTCCCACCAGCAGTGAATGAGGGTTTCTTTTTTTCCCAGAATCCTTGCCAACATCTATTGTTAGATTTTAAAAAAAATGATTTCCATCTGAGCTGGAGTAAGGTGGAATTTCATAGTTGTTTTAATTTGTATTTCCCTGATGATTAAGGATGCTGTTGAACATTTTCTTAAGTGAGTAAGAGCCATTTGTATTTCTTCCCTTGTGTGTTCCCTGTGAATATTGTGAAAATGGCAATTCTATCAAATGCAATATAACAGCAAAACAATTCTGCATTCATTCTTTTCAGAGACAGAAAAAACAATATCAAAATTCTCATGGAATATATCCAAAAATATCCTCAACAAAACACACACAGGGAGGTATCACTATGACCCATCTGAAGCTTTACTACAAAGCCATAGAAACAGAAATAATGCACAGTACTGGCATAAAAACAGACAGATAGATCAATGGAAAAGAAATGAAGACCCAGCCCTTAGTTCTAATAACAACAGCTACTTGATCTTTGACAAAGGTAACAGCAATGTACACTGGAGAAAAGACAGCGTTTTCAATGAATGGTGCTGAACAAATTGTATAACCACATGTCAAATAATGAAGCTACACCCAGTCCTCTCAACATGCACAAAAGTCAACTCCAAATCAATTAAAGACCTTAATATAAGAACTGAAACTCTTAATTACCTGAAAGAAAATATAAGGGGAACTCTCCATGATATAAGAGTGGTGAAAAACTTCCGGAACATTACCCCAGTAGCCCATAAAATTAAACAATAACTCAACCAATGGGATCTCATAAAGCTAAAAGGCTTTTGTGCAGACAAACATACCATACACAGAACTTACTGACCACCATCAGATTGGGAGACAATCTTTGCCAGTTACACCATGGACAGAGGTCTAGTATCTAGAATCTACAAAGAACTCAAAAAATTAATTATTAAAAAATTAAACAATTGACTTAAAATCAGTACAGTAAACTAAATAAATATATTTTCTTACAATGAATTTCATATTGTGGAATAATATAGTATTTGTGTCTGCTTTCTTTTAATCAACATGATGCCTGTGAAATATACCCATGTTGTTGCAGGTATAATTATTCCATTATTTGGATAAACTTTTTGATTATGGCATAAATCTGTTGCCAAATTGTTGGTAGATCAACCCATAATTTCAATTTTATAAGTATCTCTTTGAAAAATGGAAAATTTTACTTAAAAATTTTAATTGTTTTCTGTTTATCCTATGATATCAATCCTACTAGTATCATACAATTGAAACAGTCTCATAAATAATGCATATCTTATTAATATGACTGAATCACCAATACTTTTCTAATCAGAAGGGACCTGCCATTTTGATGTTTACTTCAAAGTATCACATTATCATTACTATGGAGAACAAACGTGTGTTGCAGAAATGCTGATGCAATGTGTCCATTTTCAAATGGATTCATTAAAATGATGTTGTGATGTACTAACTTTTCATTGACATTTCCCTGAAATCTCAAGTTTGGGAATTCAGAACATGACATCCTATCTAGAATATTAGAAAGAATCTTCTAGGAGAAAATCCTGTGGATTAGAAATTCCAAAGGGAAAGTGCATGACTTTCAATAGTAAACATTGAATAGGATTTGCTGAGTCTCTGAATGAGAACACTTACAAATAATGACTACATGTCTAAAGAAAATTTAAGAGGGACAGGTCCATTCTCAAAGGAAGAGTAGATTTTCCCTTCTGGGGAATAGGGACTTGTTTAGACATATAAATGACCTCTATTGCAAAAATGTCTGAGCAGAGGTACAATTTGAGATCAAGGAAAGCTTTGGCCAAATGCTGGTATCAGATTTAGCCTACAATCAAGGCATTTCCATTAATTTTTAGAATATATCTTATCCATTTCTATAGCTCTCATAGAAATTCTATCATGTCGGTATAAAATAAACCACAATAATTGGTGGCTGAATTGAAACACACACACAAAACAAATAAATTGAAAAAAAAGTAGAACTGGCATTACCAGATGAAATTAGTTCTTTAAGAACCGTAAGTACTTCTAGTCCCCCTTGTACATAGTTCATGTCAAGTATTTGTGTGCCCCTTTAAGTTCTCTATTCAAATTAATACTAGGAAATCTAACTGATAATTCCCATAGAGGTTCTAATAATAATTCTTTTTTGACAACTCCTGGAGTTATTTCAAAGGAAAGCTGGAGAATTATGGATAGAACTTGCCGGAATATGCCATTACTTGTTGATTCTAGAAATTCTAAAAACAATTCTTTGTGGATTTTTGGAGTTTAGTAAGAGAAGGAAAATAACCTTTTTGACTCTAGATATTAGTTTTGTTTCAGGCTTATTGAATGCCTAGAGGTGGTTGATTCCCATTATTGAATAGAATAGTGTTACTATATTTGGTCTAGACTCATCAGGATCCATCCTTGGAGCTAATGATGGAGTCATTTACATTGTCAATCAATAGATAGAGGCTGCAATCACATGAACAAGACAATAAATTTCCATTATGGGATGTCTTTCAATATGTCTGTCATTCTCCAGCTTTCCTTTGAAACAATACCTGTTGCTATCAGATTATGTTTTCTTTGATAGCCACATAGAGGAGGAAGATAAGTAGGCCTGCAAGATAAGTTCTTTCTTGGGGCAAAAAGTGTTCAATGACTCTAAATTTGGATAGTGTAAAAGTCAAATAGATATTGGCCACGAACTTTAAGATGCATTGAGGCATACGTAATAGAACAATTGCAGCACCCAGAAATAACAGTGAAATATATTCACGACACTATTACATTTCCAGTGTACTTCAACAAAGTGATAGGAGCAAAACTACCCAGGAAGTTAAGGGCATAACAAAGCAAAGAATAGGGCTGTGAAGAGAATGTGGAGGAGGGAGTAGAAATGTAGTTTTGAATTGCTTAACCCTTAAACCAGAAGTGCTATTGAACTATTACTACTCTTAAATTAGAATAAATATCAGCAAATAAAGCTTTCATGCATACATCAGTCAGCATACATCAGAACCCTTGAAGTCCAAAGGTTCAGGTAAAAATATTTCACCAAAGCAGTATCTTCATATCAAAACAAAGATCTACAGCAGGCCGGTAGGTAAAACCTCCTTGCTGCATAAACAGTATTATGACTGGAGTTAACAAACAGCCAGCATGTGATTAAATATTTACTCATATGTCACAACAACTTGTCTCCAGTTTGCTTCAACATTGCTATCCATATATTGATACAGACAGCAAAATGTGCCAAAAAATTGTACTGACTACCTTTCTTCCAGAAAGGAGCCTTAACAGTAAGACAAACTTTTTTAAGTGTAGGCTTACTTTAACTTCATTGTAACAATTTGTTCATATATTTTCTCTGTTATTATATGACACATTTTTATATTGAAAAAAATTAAAAATAGCAATTTAAAATAAGGAAAAGATAAAAGTCAATCTTATCATTTTTGAAATGCCCACTGATCATATTTTGAATTTTTAAATATACTTTCATATATCTTTATCATCATTGTAAAGAATTAAAAGGGCAGAATAGAATAGAATTACAATATGTCAGAGATAGAAGAAATTTCATCTATTATTTCAACAAAAATCCTTATTTTATCAAAAACCAACTGAGAAACGGGGAGGGAAAATGATGTGCCCAAGGATTCAATATATAACTAGTTTTCAGAAAATTATCAAAACCTTTGCAGCATTTCTTACTGCAAGATACATCTGCTTATAAATATATATGCTTCAACATTTCATTGGCTTACAAGTTATGGTCTTCCAAAGTTAAATATGAGCTCAATTATCCTGCTAAAATTATTCATTTCCCCCATAGAAAAATTATAGTGGATCACTCTGGGTAAACTCATGACCGGATTTGAACCTTGACAAATGTTTCAGAAGTCTAAGTGTACCATCCACTGATACTTGGCCAGATTCCTTCTCATAAAGGCTTACTACACATTTATTAGCCAGGACTGGGACTTAACTTTGATCTTGCTCACCTAGTTGTTAACAAATACCCAAGAAAAATTTGAATACAAAACTTTGTTAGTTTGTGTATAGAGATCGAAACAAACATGTAATACTTGACTTTTAGTAACTTAAAGCTACATAAAAATGAAAGTGACTTAGAAACAACAAGCAAGAAGCAAGTAAGTACTAAAAAAAGTAACGGAGTCTTCAGGGACCAAATGGCCTAAAACAAAGATATGATCAGAGTATATATGAATAACGAAAAGCATTCTTCCTTTTTGGGCTATGAGTGCATTATTGTTTATCAAAATCTAGACAATTTACAAAATATGTATGTAAAGTATATAATTTAATCTTCACAATGATATTCCATATTATTATTAGTGTCACCTTAGTGATGAGGTAATTGAAGAATACATTATTAAATGGCTAAAAGTGATACAAGTGGAAAGTGGAGGACAGGGACTTTCAACCATCAGCCTATACTATCTCAACTGAGAATTTGTGTTTAATCACAAACCATGGAAAGGAAAGCTAATAGGAAAAAACTGGTTTCATTCTATTGCCTCAAAGGTATAAAGGCAGGAAGGAGTGGGAGTTAATTTATAGATGAGAAGTGTACAATTTAATGGTGTAACAAAATTATGATTGTGCAACCATTGTCACTAATTTTAGATCACTTTTAAAATTTAATATATTTTATTTTATTTATAATTACACATATTAATTGTGCAAATTAATGGGGATTCACTCTGTTTCCATACATCCCTGTATTGTGCATTAATGATGCCCATTAGAACACTTTTACCACTCCAAAAAGAACTTGTCTATCCATTATAGAAGTTATTATTCCAGTGCCAGAAAACCAGGTATACACAAACTAAAATATTTTGCTTCTGTGATTTTTTTTATTGTCATTTCACATGATACATGTAAATGATACTTTGTAACTGGTTTCTTTTACTTTGCATATCTTTTTATTTATTTAGAAGCATAGAGAGATAGAGATAGAGATAGATAGAGAAGAGAGACAGAGAGAATGGGTACACTAGAGCTTGCAGCTGCTGCAGACACCAGAAGCATGCACCAGTTTGTGCATCTGGCTTTACATGGGTACCGGGGAATCCAACTTGGATCATTAGGCTTTGTTGATGAGCATCTTAGCAGCTGAGCCATTTTTGCAGCCCCACACTTTTTTGATAGAGTTTCAGTATGCAGCCCACATTGGCCTTGAACTCTCAATCCTCTCAATCCTTATGATTAACCTTTCATAATGCTCACATTACAGGTGCATACCACCATACTTAGCTCACTTTTCATAATGTTTTCAATATTCATTCTACTGCAAGTGGTATCATTAATTCATTTTTCATTATTAAATAATATTCCATTATAAACATATATGATATTTTATTCACCTTTTTATTAACTGATAGATATTTGAATTGCTTCCATATCTAGGCATTATCAGCATTAATGCTATGAATAATCATTTAAGGGTGTGTTTTAGAATATGTGCCTAGGAGTTGAATTTTTGGGTCATATGATAACTAAAGTGCTTATCACACTATCAAAAATCCCTATATTGGAACTTCATGTTTAATTATGATCTTAATTCTAGCAATAAAGTGCTTAATTCAAGAAATTCAATTTCTATAACACTAACAAGTCTATATAAAAATACTTGGAATTTAAAAAATTCTTTTTGTAGACTTCAGCTTGCAATTGCTTTTGCTTTGCAGCTATAAAATGATTGCACAAAATATTATTAGAAGTTTGGAACTACTGGATGTTGAATTCTGTGTAAAAATGATTTGTTTAGTGGAAACTTGTCAGTGTTGTTTCAGAATTTCAGATGTTCTTATAAATGGGTTCACAGGATTGTTTGCTTCTCTGTTGTGAATGTTTTTTAAATATTTTATTTATTCATTTTCAAACAGAGAGAGAGAGAGAGAGAGAGAGAGAGAGAGAGAGAGAGAGAGAGAGAGAGAGAGAGAGAGAGAGAGAGAACCAGCACCACCACCTTGTGGGTCTAGCTTATGTGGGTCATGGGGAATTGAACCCGGGGCCTTAGGAACTGGAGTCAAGTGCCTTACCGCTGAGCCATCTCTCCAGCCCTGTTGTGAATGTTTTGACAGGCACTAGAAGAAAGGCAGCTCTTGAGAATTTACCAATGTGATTCTAAACCTGACGTGATGGAAATCCCATTTCAAAGACTATTTTCCTGAAGCTTCCTAAACAAATTGTAGTCTCTAAAGGTGAGACTCCTTCTGATTAGCTGAATGTAAACAATTAGTTTTAGAGATAGGATTGCCAACATTCATTCCTCCTAGCCACTTTCCAAGAATGGTAAACTTTAACAAGCAAGAAACATGGCCTCTGTCATTCACTTTGTACAGATGTTCATTGCCAATATCCTTGCTGCTGATCTTGATCTTTAAAGTTCAGTGAAGTATAAATTTCATTCATCATTCTATTATGGTTTTCTATCTTTGAAGTTTGATATATAAGATTCTGACACTTGTACTTGAATATCTGCTTTGTGCAATTTTCTAATAAAATCACAAAGCCCTTTAAAAGCAATGACTACTCCTGCCTTTGCTTCAGTGTCTACTAGAGTCCTTCTAGTTTATCTATTAGTGAATTAGTAAAGTATATTTACCAATTGTTTTGTCTCCACTATTTTTAAAACAGTTCTAGTTTTAAAGACTTCTAATGTTAGGTCTCATACGCTCTGGAAAACAGTCCTCCTTGCACAAAATTTAAAAAGAGTCATAAACTAGTATTCCAGACTGGCTTCATTGACTCTGTACTATAATTGAAAAGAGGTAGACAAATGTGAAGACTGAAATTGTGGGATATGATAGGTATTAGAAGAATAGTCAATAAATTTTTGTGGCAGTAACAGTTAAACAGACATCAGGATGGTAAAAAGGAGTTAAAGATGGTAAGAATATAAGAGAATTTTTCAGGCAGAATGACTGTTAGTGAAAAGATCCACTGGTGAACACTATTTGAGCCTTGTCAAAGAACAGACAGTGTGTTTTTGTACTTGTGAGTGAATGAGTTTAAGCTTAAGCCTAAAATTATTTCTCATGTGAAGAAATAGTATGTAACTATGTAATTACCTCAATGCCCATTGTGGTAATTTGAATGTATGTCCCCCATAAAGTCAGGTGTAGGTGTTTTATTAAAGCTTGTCATTTGCATCTCCAACTGTCTGACTTAAAAAGGTGTTACTGGGGGTGAAACGTAGTCGGCCACCATGAGTAGGCTGAACACACTGCCTACTGGGAGAGAACAACGAACCACAAAAGGAGCACTTGTGCAAAACCTGGGGGAGGCAATCAACAGCTATTAATTCGGCCAAGAAATCTACTCAGTGAAGGGGATTCCTTGACTGGAACTGGGATTTCAGTGTAAATTACATAGGGAACCAAAATCTTGGGACCCTAAAGAGAAATTCACTATACAAGTGATTTACAAAAAGCTACCAACAATAGAATCTAGCCAACTCAGGAAAGTGTATCTCAATTAACCTATACTGATCTCACTCTCCGATGTAGATTCTGTTTGTATTTTTCAGATGGCTCCGAGAGAGGAGTGGCTCTTCCAAACCTACCTATGAGCCCCAGGCCGATAGCCATCTTCCTGGCAAGAGATGCACCACCCCAGACCCACTGTGGAAGATCCTCATAGAACCCTGCAGGCAGTGATGGAATAAGCAAGAGACCTATAACCACAGCCAATTGGTCAACCCCGGATGAACCAGCAAAACAGACACCAATGATTCTAAACACAACCTCAAGAAGAAGTACAGAGACCCCTAAGGCCTCAACAGCAAAGCAGCCTTAACACTCACCCACCATGACTCAGGGAACTGAGCAGAAGAGGGGGCAGAAAGATTGTAAGAGACATGATGGGGGAGAATATCCAGAGACATTGCCCCCCTCAGTAACAACATGCAAAGGGGGGGGTGGAACCCGTTGACTCCTATGCTATTCACAACCCCCTACCCCATGCTGTGATCCATACTACCCACAGAGGAAGAAATCCAACTGACGGGGGTCAGGGAAGAGGGAAATAGGGGAATGGGAGACATAAACACATTATTCTCTTATTAAGTGTATCTAATTATGGACAATAATAAAAAAGAACACATAGGAAATAAAGATTAGTTAGTACATATTGAGAATGATATCATGTGTAATGTCATGGAGATTTAAGTCATTGGATGTGTCTAAGTTACAAAAAAGGTAATGAAAATATTGACTATTGGAAGAGAGGGATAAGGATGAGGTAAGGCCATATGTTGAATATTATACACCTTATCATGGAATGTCAGCTATATGCTGTATTTGATGAAGAATCCTAAGCAGGGAAATAACACAGTCGTGTAAGAACAGTTTGACTGTAGTATGGAGAATGGATTGGGGACGTGATATAAGAAAATTGTGCACTAGTCAGAAGATTATTTAAAATCCAGTACTCTAATCAGTAAATAAAAAATAAATCAGTAAAAAAAATAGGGATTAAAATGAGATTAATATTAGTATATGCAAGAAAAACTGTTATTTTGGAGTCATATAACCCTGCTTAGAGATGATTTTTTTTACCAGTTTTTGTATTGATAGGAAAATCTCTAAATAAAGCATCCAAGTTCGTGTGAAAGGTAATGAATTAGTTTACTTCTAAAAAAAGGAAATGATTATGAGTCAAATGAATAATCTTTTTCAATATTTAGGTAATGTTTCAATAAGGAAAATACATATGCTTAGAAAGCAAACAGCTGTGTAGTTTGATACTGAAAGCTACCTAAAGTCTGTTGATAATCTTTCTTGTTTTCACTACTCTATGTTCATTTTATATATATATATATATATATATATATATATATATATATATATATATATGTATATATATATGCAGCATTTTTCTTTTAGTTCTGTCCTCAAGTCTCATGACTCCTGCCTCTCATTTTAGCTAGATTTTTCCACCCTCTCCAAAGAGCATTGTTATCAATTATCTCTGCCTCTTTCTTGAATTCTTCCATCTCTTTACATTTCTTTTATGCCATTTGTTTTTTTCCTTTTCCCTATTATATTTCCTCCTAGATACCTTCCTACATTTTAGGGTAGGATCTGTCTATCATATGTCTTTGTTCTGGATCTTCTTCAGTTGTTTGTCAATCAATATATAATAACAGAGGGAACTATATGGCATATGATTAAGTAATAAAATAAATATATACAAAAATAAATGGTGCAGTAATTCAGAAGAGAATGAGATCATTAGAGAAAAGAACCTGGCAGGAGACATGTCACATAAGAGAGTCAGATGACACATTCAAACATTACCTATTGTGAAATCAATAGAAAGGATATTGGGTTCTGATGAGTAAGACAATGTTACCTATTTAGGCACAGTATTACTCTCCTTGAAACTGAAACTAATCCTCCCATTCATTATACCCCCTGTTCCACAATGTTCTGTGAGCCTTGTAGGGTATGAGAGATATTTCATTTAGCACTAAACACTCATACTCGTAAATCAATGAGTTATGAGTTCTGAATCTTCCAAAAGCATCTTTTAAATCACCTACTTTAGTTTCCTGAATTGTATAGGTCAAGCCAGAATATTTCTATCTGACTGATATCTGACTCCTGAATTGATTTTTATTGGGATATCTGGCTCTTCCTTAAATATATATAAGGCTTGTAGTTAATTACTTTATAGCCAATATTTTTAGACATTGTCTGGTAGCATTTTGATTACCTGCATCTGGAATATTAGATTAAGCTAAATATTTGTAACAGAATAAT